>PQWD01004124.1:0-23333 GCA_019425675.1 Leucinodes orbonalis
TTTATTACTCACTTTAACAACACATGGCAATCTACTCCTGAAATAGGGCCATCATCACCAAAGTAAAGGCATTCGCCATAACCTCTAAGCTTAGTGATGGGTCTGGAGATAGCATACAAGATTTAAGTTGAATGAATGAGCGCTGCTACCCGTAATCTGCTGAGTATATTGTGCCACCTTTTACGGTACTCGCGGGACGAGAGAGGATAATACATGTAATCTGCCATCACCACACGGCAAATCTTTGCATTATTTGTAACCTATATTTAAAATTAGTATTTTTAAGTATTTTAATAAATATCACATTCAAATTATGTTAACTTCAATTTGTGGAGTTTCGCAGTTTGTAATTAAGGCTTCACTACTTGTTTGTATCTCTACAATGTATATTGTTAATGTAATAAGTGTGTCTTGTAAACTGTTTTGATAAATTAATTAATAAAATTATAATATGATACAAGATTTTCCTAATTATTTATTGTTAGTCCTCCACGTAATATCACTATAACATCATGCGGTAACACGTTTTTTTTATGTGAAGATCGCGTCCCTTCTAGGGTAAAAGTATTTTTTAGGAAAACGCAGGACCGGCTGTTCTTGCTCAGAATGGGGCGGAACTCGGATCTAACTATGTCCAAAGCGGACTGCGATATGTTGAAGCAATTTATATTATATAAAAACCCATTGTACGCCAGGAATCCAGACACAATAGAAAATCTATTGTTTGGCGCCTTAAGACGTCATTGGTGGTCATAGGATTAAATCTTTAGCACAATTCTCCGCTTGGTAATGCACTTCCAACAAATAATAAACACGCAATACATTATTCAACAACCGCCCGTTATGACTACTCCATTACTTAACTTATATTTAGGTAAGTACACGCAGTGTTCGCGATTCGCTTCGCTAACACAGAGCCAATGTCAATTCGCCGGACATCGAGGTCGTATTGAGCCGATTTGCCTTATGAATCAATACAAACCAATTGCACTCTATATTGTTGTAAGGTTTCCGTTTTTTTGCCATTTCTCTACGGAAACCAGAAATGAACCCAAAAAACGGGAAGAAAAAAAGAAAAAAGAGTAAAAACGCTCGCATTGTTTCACCTGGGGTTAATTTAAGTTGCGGTATATTCAGTATGTCTACTTTCATATATGAGTAAACCTAGTATCATAAAACCAGTGATTCATTAAAAGGATAGATAACTTATACAAAGAGTTCATGTCAATACGCTGTTGTGAACTTTGCGACATTTTATCGCAATAATCAAATACTCACGAGAGTTTCAAATATGATCTCTGTTGGGTATACTTAAAGTATATTGTTGCGTATTTGCATTTAGATGGAATTAGAATAAATTAAATGTGTCATACAAGTATGTGTCATGAAATGCGGCAATAATTGGTACATTGCGGTAGTGTCACAGCAACAATTTTAAGAGAGTTTCAAAAAAATACATACTGCATAATGGATAGGTTATAATTTTGTGCTGTAAGTAATTATGTGCTTGCAGTAAAAATACAAAATAAGAAGTATTTAACCATTGATAAATGCCAAAAAAACATCGTGTCTACAACTTGATATCTAGAAAAGTTAACAAGGTTAACATCCATTTGCCTGCATTGAATAGGTATAAAGAGTTTTCCGGTTTGCATTATTTCTACCTAATTTACTTGACGATACTAAGTTGTCTAGTAAGGTATCCACCCCAAATATCGTCCCGCGAAGAAACAATGTTATGCTCTTCTGTTTTGAGAAGAAAATTTCAGAAACTGTTAGTAAATTCAAAGTTATAACTTTCAATTTACTATCAATAGCGTCTTACAAAAGTCCACACATTACCGGGATTTGAACCGAGGACCTGATCCGTGTTTAAGTACACATTTCACCGCTGATGGCACTAGTATCGCCTACTCACCGTGTAAAACCACCCGAACTTGTCATACGGTACAACGATGGGTAAGTTGGGGAAATGTGAAGCAATATCCAACACCGGGTCTTCAATGCCCTCGAACAGCCACGAGGACACGTTGGCCTTGAGGAACAGGCTCTCGTGGTACACGCGGAGGAAGCTGTCCACCATCAGATTGAGTAACGCTTGTCGTCTTCGCATTGTGTACGCAACGGTCTACAAAAAAAAAAGATTTCAGGCGAATTATTCGACTAAAATTCGAGTTAATTTTTTATTTTGTAAGTGTACAGGACGGTCAGGACGCTCACCTGATAGTACACCTAACCATGACAAAGCGGCATTGAAGGACACCAACAACTGATAGACAGTTATCCTCCATCGATGCCGCACTGCGCCCGACACCCGAGACGACAGATGTCAGGTCTCTTATACCCAGTAATTTCACTAGCTACAGTGCTCTCATCCCGTAACACTAAAATGCATAGCACTAAAATTTACCAACGGATTGTACTCACGGCAATAACGGGATTGATGCTGGTGACCTCGTCCGAGAGACTGCCGTTGGACATTTCCGGCTCGAAATGCCACCACCTCTCGTTGAAGAAAGTCACAGTGCTGTTGTGATCGTTCCACGTAATATTCACCTGCGGACAACAACACATGTGAGGTTTTGTTACTTTTATTTATGTAGTAATTGTGAGATCCGGAACGAGAACATACGTATGAAAACTTGTTACTGACATAGCCCAATGGACGATCAAGGTAGGCAGGACTTATAGAGCGACCCATTTGGTGTAATGGTCAAGACGTCGGCTACTACACCAAGGGTTCTGAGTTCGATCCATGTGCAGTACAAACATTTGTGGATGTTTTCTATGTATAATATTTATTATAAAAAGTATATAAGTATGTTCATCCGTTGTTTAATACCCATATAACAGGCTAAATACTTAGTTTGAGACTAGATGGCGCTGTGTGGATGTCAGAGATGTTTTATTTTATTTATTTATAGGGCGCAGAGCCGATGGCCGATGGGGCAGAAACGTTATCGAGTGACGTCCACGTAGTGGGGAAAGAAGCGAAGGCCGAAACCCAACCAGATGAACTAGTTGAAGTAGCGAGTAGCAGATGGATGTCAGCTACTAGGGGTAGATAGATAGAGACTAGGGATCTGCCCGCGTGGAATAATTCGGGGCCACTATCGTTCAAAAGTGGATATAATCGGCTGTAACGATGATATAGTAGTACTTCAGTACATGATATGGGAGACAGTGGCGTGCACAGAGATTATAAATAGGGTATGCAAAGATTGTGACACTAATCGCAAAAAAATAAATAATTTACTTCATTGTCAAAACTAGTGCTGTTAATGACAGTAGATCGCCTATGGTTTCAAATCTGTAGAGGAAAATAGGCGAATATAGTCGGAATCATTCAAAATGTAGGCGATTTTTCTGGTTGTCTGTACGCACAGGGTATGCACTGCTTATTTGCATATATGGAGTGCACGCCACTGATGTGAGATAGGTTTTTAGACTGCTAGAAATAAATACAACTCATACAATCAGTTATCCAGTCTGTACCAGCGACCTGGGTATTTTGTTTTAAAAACAAATTTTCCAGTTCAACTTCGATAATTTAAAGAGGCATTCGAATTCCCGATTAGATGACAATATTTCAAAACTACGAGTTCCGCGTTAAAAAAAGTCATAAGTCACATAGTTTAAATACTTCGCAATGAATCACAGACGACCTTAGACATCTATTAGCATACAACTGACACCGATTTTTAACGATCTTTACTATTACCTACTGCTTCAGGTAAACCAAGGTAAACAATAGTAATTGTTGTCACCACAGACATCCGAATAGACAATTAGACTGGACAAGCCGCCAAGTTTATAGGCAGTCCCAGTGTCGCAATTTCTTTTCGGTTCTTACCTGTGAAAAGTTTTTATATTTCTTGGTAAATTTACTGATTCATTGCGATGATGGCATGTTACAATTGCACAGGATGGCATTTTTGGAAAAAAACGGTAATTTCTTCTAATATTCGTGCGTATTGACTCATCTCACAGAGCGTAAACTGGCAGCCAGTGTATGCTCGTTGAGCTTACATTTGTCGCACTTAAAAACGCGGCTTGCCCCATCTCCTTGTATTGGGAAATCTGTGGTTGTCACTAATGGCGTGTCTATGTTTACAAAGTGCATTAACTTCTGCACTATCGGATTTTCATTGTAAGCAGCTACTCGTTCGTGACGATTTGGAATTTAATTGACTGTTCGGAAAACATACGAATGTATACCCTTTACGGGTAAAAGAGCCTACCCAAGCCACTCGGTGGGGACGTATAATGAGCTGATAAATAAATAAATAATAATAAATAAATATCCACTGACATTCACACAGCGCCATCTAGCCCCAAGTTAAGCGTGAAGCCTGTATTATGGGTACTAAACAACGGATAAATATACTTAAATACATTTTTTTTTCGTAAATACATACATATCATACATAGAAAACACCCAGACCATTACAAACAGACATGTTCATGCACACAAATGTTTGTACTGCCCGGGGATCGAACCCGGAACCCTTGGTGTTGCAGCCGACCTCTCAACCGCAACACCAAATGGGTCGTCATGAGCTGATGGTTTGCTGAACATACAATGATTGCCCATAGCTATAGTTGCTTGACATGGGCGATCGCAAACAAAACGCACTAGCCACTACGCTAAGCCCTCACAAATGTCATAAAACCATAAACGGTGAGCTGTTTATTAACTAATTCAGTATTACGTAACATAATCAAACACATTTACTCAACTTGACGGTAATGTGAATAGTTGATGAGGTGCAATTTAGGTCGAGTTTGAGCGAAATTGCTTATGATGTAGCAATTTGTGCTGTCTCCACTTTTTAGGAAGCAAGACGTAGTTTATTTTACATACTGCCAGCATAACAGTCATATTGTTCACTGCTGGTATATCTTCGTCAATGGTCGAATAAATTGGAACATTTTTTAAAAAATCGTTGGTAGGCAGGCAAACGTGACCGGTGGGAGTAGAAGTAATTGGTGGAGGTCTATGTTCAGCAGTGGACATCATGTGGCTAATACCATAATAATTTTGACGACCCATGTTGTGCAATGGTCGAAACATCGGCTGCTACACCAAGGGTTCTGGGTTCAATGCCCGGGCAGTACATACATTTGTGTGCATGAACATGTCTGTTTGTAATGGTCTGGGTATCTATGTTTCATCATCATCAGCTCATTATACGTCTCCACCGAGGGGCACGCACCCGTATAGGGTGATTAGGCCTTAGTCGTCCACGCGGGCCCAGTGCGGATTGGACGACTTCCCGCACAATCTTTTGAATTTCTTCGCAGTGGTGCGTGAAGGTTTCCTCACGATGTTTTCCTTCACCGTAAGAGCGTCGGATAACGTACATGTAATTTCTTAAATTTAGAAACACATTGGTACGTGGCGGGATTTGAACCACAGTCCTCCCGGTAGAAGGGCAACAGCGTCGGTGGCGCAATGGTGTGGACGATTTTCTATGTTTAATATGTATGTATTTACAAAAAAAATATATAAGAATGTTTATTAGTATGGAATTCGATGGCGCTATGTAAATGTGAGTAAATATTTATTTATGTGAATATTTAATTCCCCATGGGTACGAGGCCCCTTTGGGCGCGAGGCCGCGTGCTTTGGCCCACGCCTTGCTTTGCCACTGCCTCCAACGGAAAGCTTAGTTTCCCGCCGGCTTCAGAAAGGCCGTGATACTTTAGATTTTAAAGACACGTTTTTAATTGTTTAAGAATCACGTATGACAGTATACACATTTTGAATGTTTTCGTATATTTGTATGCTATAGGTAGAGTTCTAAGACGCTCAATATAACTAAGCTAATGTCATAAATATTTTAACCATAGTAACCCACATTCAAAACTGGTTTCATAGAAACTCGACTTTTGGAATTTAAGGTTATTGAACTTGATTTTCCAAACAAGGAAGTTACATAAACATGAATCATTTAGTTTTCATTTACAAAAGGGAAAGTCTACATTCAATTGTTATCTCGGAAAATATAAACCATTTTCAAAATACGTAAAGCAGTTCTTAAGGAAGGCAAACGAACAAATGGTTCATCCTCAGCTCATTAAACGTCCCCACCGATGGCCACGAGCCTACCCGTACCCGGATGTATCTATAGGCCTTATTCGTCCACGCGGGCCCCCAGTGCGGATTGGCCGACTTCACGCACAAGTTATGCCACGCATGCGCTAGTTTCCTCACGATGTTTTTCGTCACCGGTACGAGCGTCAGATAACTGATGCTCTTATTTTACTAGTTTCTTTGAAAAAAACGATGCTAAAGCTCTCATATCCGTTTATGACAATCAATACTTATGAAAAACATTTATATGTTATCTTGATATGTAATGCATTAGAATAACAAAAAAACTAACGTGTTTTTTCCTTTATCAATTACATATTAGATTATTGCCAAACCCGTGATATGAATGCTTGCATTAACATAAATCATGATTGCTATTGTTAGTTACCGATAATCATATCATAGGTACTACCAATGATGTAAAAAGTATGGATTCGTGATATGCTCACAAAACAATCGAAAAAAGTGTTCCGAATGCAGTGACAGCACACATACACATATTCCGAATTCGAACATATTTACCTAACAAAGAGTACAAACTGTACTCTCTTCGACGGTTCGTTTTTTAAGGCACGGATGGCGTATCTACCTTTATATATACAGAATATCATTGGGTACTCCTAGATAATACTGCTATAGCACGTAGGTCCACTGATGGGCAAAATCCCAACCAAACATTATATTAGCACATCGTACCGAATATTTTGCGGATGCTGGCGGCGGTATAGATTGTACGTTCCATTTTACATTTGGCGATTACACACACTATTTGAATGAAACAGAGTAACAATATTAGTGATGCAATATTTCACAATGTAGTGAATATATTGACCACTCTTTAGGAATTGAAAGACTCGTCTCTTCGCAGATCACAAGCCTACCCATAGAGAATCGGAGATCGAAAGGTAACTAACCACGCGGACCCGCGACAGCGATTTGCTAGGGTTTAAGGGCCACCCTCCTTATATCTATACTGCGTGGAATGGCCAGTGCCCTGTAGTGAGCCGTTATAGGCAAATGTTGAAGGGCCACCATTCTAACAAAGTTACCGGGACTAATGATTTACTTTCCGAAGCAAGGAGAGACTCGACCTGTCATTTTGATCACCATCCAATAACTATTTCAGTGGACGCTTTCTCACCTTAGTGTGTATCCTCCACACAACATTCTGAACACCATTAGGGGACGAGACTTGATAAAATATTCTAAGTGACGTCGAGAGATTCGTGTCAAGATACTTTGGATTATCATTGTCTAGTCCGCGGAAAGAGGGAGAGAACTTATACAGCTGCAGCCACTTTATTTTTTACTTTTAAATCACCCACCTATATTTCTGAAAGGCAGTTCTTACTGGTGCAGGGATCGGGGACTACTATAATTATAAAAATAGTTTTTAGTGCAAGTACATATAAACTATATTAAATTATTTTACTGAATTTAAGCCCAACTCGCTGGGTATAACTGTCTTTACAAACATTTATCGTAAATAGGTTTTTTATTGTCTTTCCGCGATTCTTTCATGGCCTAGGACCATCCAGTCTGATGGATCAACGACTTATGAAAGGTCGCTGGTATTGGCTGGATGAGGAAAGCTCCATTTTGTACCGGGGTAGCCGGCACATTTTGAAGGACGAGATATTCGAGCAGTTTTTTTCGTATTATAAGTGCAAAGGATGGTCGGGACGCTCATCTGATGGTAAAGGATACGCCTAATCATGACCGTGCGGCATTTAAGGAGACCAACAACCAATAGTTATTATCCACCATCAATGCCGCACTGCACCCATCACCCGAGATAACTGATGTCAGGTCTCTTAAACCCAGTAATTTTCTAGCTACAGTCCCCTCATTCTGAACACAGAAGTGCATAGCACTCCTGTTTCACGGGACGATATCTGGCACTGCGGTGGTACCTACTTAGACGAGTCAGTACCGAGTCTACCACTAGTAAGTAAATGAATATTTACAAAAACAACTGTCACATTAGGGAAGTAAGCAGACATTATTTTAGTCGTTTTGTTTAGTCTTAGTCATCAAAGATTATACAACCTGTACGGCTTCATCCGTTTTAAATACAAGGTTAGTACGAAACATCGTCATAAATCTTGAAATGAGTTTACAGGGAAATAGTTTGACTACGTTATGGTGTAATCAATTTCTTGGTTCTTCAGATTTATGCCAAAAGTATGCAAGTTTTTTTTTATTGAATTCCGTTTTAAGAATATCTCTTTTGGAAGTTAGTGATCAAATTGTTTTAAGGGCTAACATGTTATAATTTAAATTGCACAAATAAATATTTTTCTTTCTTTCTTTCAAATTGGATTCATTTTCCTGTATACCTTACCCTTCTGCCAAGAATATAGTTATACAATATTTTTATGACAAACGACATGATAGTTTTAGTAATTTATATAAGATAGTTGTAAAATACTATTACAGCTACATTGATATCAAAAGTAAACTTCATAATAATTTGTACAGTCACTATAAAAAAACGTATAGATGCTGGGCAAGAGCTTACAACGATGGCATTCATGAAGTCTTTCATTCCCTAAAGACCTGACCAAACCCACCGCCTTTGACCNATATTTGTATGCTATAGGTAGAGTTCTAAGACGCTAATATAACTAAGCTAATGTCATAAATATTTTAACCATAGTAACCCACATTCAAAACTGGTTTCATAGAAACTCGACTTTTGGAATTTAAGGTTATTGAACTTGATTTTCCAAACAAGGAAGTTACATAAACATGAATCATTTAGTTTTCATTTACAAAAGGGAAAGTCTACATTCAATTGTTATCTCGGAAAATATAAACCATTTTCAAAATACGTAAAGCAGTTCTTAAGGAAGGCAAACGAACAAATGGTTCATTCCTCAGCTCATTAAACGTCCCCACCGATGGCCACGAGCCTACCCGTACCCGGATGTATCTATAGGCCTTATTCGTCCACGCGGGCCTCCAGTGCGGATTGGCCGACTTCACGCACAACAGGTGCGCTAGTTTCCTCACGATGTTTTTCGTCACCGGTACGAGCGTCAGATAACTGATGCTCTTATTTAACTAGTTTCTTTGCTAAAGCTCTCATATCCGTTTATGACAATCAATACTTATGAAAAACATTTATATGTTATCTTGATATGTAATGCATTAGAATAACAAAAAAACTAACGTGTTTTTTCCTTTATCAATTACATATTAGATTATTGCCAAACCCGTGATATGAATGCTTGCATTAACATAAATCATGATTGCTATTGTTAGTTACCGATAATCATATCATAGGTGCTACCAATGATGTAAAAAGTATGGATTCGTGATATGCTCACAAAACAATCGAAAAAAGTGTTCCGAATGCAGTAACAGCACACATATTCCGAATTTCGAACATATTTACCTAACAAAGAGTACAAACTGTACTCTCTTCGACGGTTCGTTTTTTAAGGCACGGATGGCGTATCTACCTTTATATATACAGAATATCATTGGGTACTCCTAGATAATACTGCTATAGCACGTAGGTCCACTGATGGGCAAAATCCCAACCAAACATTATATTAGCACATCGTACCGAATATTTTGCGGATGCTGGGCGGCGGTATAGATTGTACGTTCCATTTTACATTTGGCGATTACACACACTATTTGAATGAAACAAGTAACAATATTAGTGATGCAATATTTCACAATGTAGTGAATATATTGATCACTCTTTAGGAATTGAAAGACTCGTCTCTTCGCAGATCACAAGCCTACCCATAGAGAATCGGAGATCGAAAGGTAACTAACCACGCGGACCCGCGACACCGATTTGCTAGGGTTTAAGAGCCACCCTCCTTATATCTATACTGCGTGGAATGGCCAGTGTCCTGTAGTGAGCCGTTATAGGCAAATGTTGAAGGGCCACCATTCTAACAAAGTTACCGGGACTAATGATTTACTTTCCGAAGCAAGGAGAGACTCGACCTGTCATTTTGATCACCATCCAATAACTATTTCAGTGGACGCTTTCTCACCATTAGGGGACGAGACTTGATAAAATATTCTAAGTGACGTCGAGAGATTCGTGTCAAGATACTTTGGATTATCATTGTCTAGTCCGCGGAAAGAGGGAGAGAACTTATACAGCTGCCAACTTTATTTTTTACTTTTAAATCACCACCTATATTTCTGAAAGGCAGTTCTTACTGGTGCAGGGATCGGGGACTACTATAATTATAAAAATAGTTTTTAGTGCAGTACATATAAACTATATTAAATTATTTTACTGAATTTAAGCCAACTCGCTGGGTATAACTGTCTTTACAAACATTTATCGTTAATAGGTTTTTTATTGTCTTTCCGCGATTCTTTCATGGCCTAGGACCACTCAGTCTGATGGGTCAACGACTTATGAAAGGTCGCTGGTATTGGCTGGATGAGGAAAGCTCCATTTTGTACCGGCACATTTTGAAGGACGAGATATTCGAGCAGTTTTTTTCGTATTATAAGTGCAAAGGATGGTCGGGACGCTCATCTGATGGTAAGGGATACGCCTAATCATGACAGTGCGGCATTTAAGGAGACCATCAACCAATAGTTATTATCCACCATCAATGCCGCACTGCACCATCACCCGAGATAACTGATGTCAGGTCTCTTAAACCCAGTAATTTTCTAGCTACAGTCCCCTCATTCTGAGACACAGAAGTCCATAGCACTCCTGTTTCACGGGACGATATCTGGCACTGCGGTTGTACTTAGACGAGTCAGTACCGAGTCTACCACTTAGTAAATAAATGGATATTTACAAAAACAACTGTCACATTAGGGAAGTAAGCAGACATTATTTTAGTCGTTTTGTTTAGTCTTATTATCAAAGATTATACAACCTGTACGGCTTCATCCGTTTTAAATACAAGGTTAGTACGAAAATCGTCATAAATCTTGAAATGAGTTTACAGGGAAATAGTTTGACTACGTTATGGTGTAATCAATTTCTTGGTTCTTCAGATTTATGCCAAAAGTATGCAAGTTTTTTTTTATTGAATTCCGTTTTAAGAATATCTCTTTTGGAAGTTAGTGATCAAATTGTTTTAACGGCTAACATGTTATAATTTAAATTGCACAAATAAATATTTTTCTTTCTTTCTTTCAAATTGGATTCATTTTCCTGTATACCTTACCCTTCTGCCAAGAATATAGTTATACAATATTTTTATGACAAACGACATGATAGTTTTAGTAATTTATATAAGATAGTTGTAAAATACTATTACAGCTACATTGATATCAAAAGTAAACTTCATAATAATTTGTACAGTCACTATAAAAAAACGTATAGATGCTGGGCAAGAGCTTACAACGATGGCATTCATGAATTCTTTCATTCCCTAAAGACCTGACCAAACCCACCGCGCTTTGACCATCAATCATCCGTATGCGGTTCAAAGCCCCATTTTTTATTCGGCAAGATGCACCATGTGAATTTAGGTTGGGTCCAGAGATTAGGACCGCTTGGAACACTGGCATTCTATCTTCTGAACAAACGTGCTTATTAAAGAATTTCATTTTTAAGAGTGTAACATATGGAGCACGTGCCCGATCATACACGTATAAAAAATACGGACGAAGTCTCACTAACATCAAAAATGTGTCAAAATTCGGCCAGTTATTTTTAGTTTAAAACACTAAAATCAGTATACAAAAACATTTGATAAAATAACATCTTTAATACAGCAGCTGTATTAATTATGTAATTTTATTGAATATTGCATCCTAATTGTAATAGTGCATTTCGGTGACACATTTTATGTATTAATAACAGTCCGCCTGAACTCTCAAATGGGTACCAGGTCATTCTGACATCATTGGCAACGAAAATGCTGATGAACTCGCAAAGGCTGGGGCAAACGCCATCCAAAAGACTGTAGAACCTGTCTGTGGCATCCCTGAAAGCCTAAGGAAAAATGAACTAGAACGGAAGCTCCTCGGGGACTCTGTCAACTACTGGCTAGAGTCACCAGAGGCAGCTCACTCAAAAGCGCTAATCAAAGCCTATTCAAAGAAGCGAACCTCTGAACTGCTACAGCTCAGTAAACCCAAGGTCAGGGTCCTTGTAAGGGCACTGACTGGACACTGCAAGCTGAAAAGTCACCTTCACAAAATGAAGCTAAGTGACTCGGAAACTTGCAGATTCTGCGCGGAAGAGAGAGAGACACCAATGCACTTACTCTGCAATTGTGGTCCTCTACAATGGAAGCGAAATATCCACTTGGGTAATTATTATCTATGCCCAAGTGACAAATAAATCTATAAAGTTGGGCAGGGTCCTAAACTTCCTAAAAAGTGCCCAACTATTAGATGAACTCTAAGAGAGGAGCGAGTCACAAAAGATCTTCTAGGTCGAAGTGACTACAGGTCTGCATAAGCCTGAATAGCCCTCAAAACCCAAATAATAATAATAAACAGTCGGCCTGTATTTTTTATACATCCATGGATTACATCATATCTAACATTAAAAATTAACAAAGTTTAAAGTTTCAATGTTCTTTTTTATCTTGAAAAAAACATAAGAGACACTTTGGTTCGCAAACGATGTCTGAAAATACCTTCGAGTCTTTTAACATTAACCTTTATACCTTGTAAATAATGCAATAATCACGAAGTAAAAAGAAACTAAGATATTTGAAGGTCATAGCACAATTCACCGACGTCTCAACTGTACGACTGCATCACGCCCCGAATTTTCTGCTCACTTAAAGTGCGCAGGTAGCTGAGATAGAATTTAATGTATTTAGCTATTGAGATATATTAAACCAACTGATTGATTGGCTACTGCATGTACACTTCGACGGTTAAATAAAAATGTAACCTTACCATTAAAGTTCAACTGACAATCTCAATCAATTTACTAGGTGGTAGACTGAGTGAGTCATCTAGGTACTTACCTACCGCAGTGCCAGATATCGTCCCGTAAAATAGGAGTGTTTTGCACTTCTGTGTTTCGGTATGAGGGCACTGTAGCTAGTAAAATTACCGAGTATAAGAGACCTAACATCTGTTGTCTCGGGTGACGTGCGCAGAGCAGTGTTGACGGAAAAATAATAACTACCTACTGTTAATTTCACAGATTTCCCAATACAGGAGATGGGGCAAGCCGCGTTTTTAAGTGCGACAAATGTAAGCTCAACGAGCATACACTGGCTGCCAGTTTACGCTCTGTGTAAGTCGCGTCCAGACGCACGCATTTTAGAAGAAAATACCGTTTATTTTCCAAAATGCCGTCCTGTGCAATAGTAACATGCCATCATCGCAGTGATTTAGTAAATTTAGCAAATAATGGAATAACTTTTCACAGGTAAGAACCGAAAACTTTGATTTATATAATTAAAAAAGGATATTTAAACGAATCGTCCGTTTTTTATTCATGAAAACATATCACTGTAAATTCTTTGTAACGATCTCGGTAGTTATATTACAATGCGGCTGTGCTAACTGTTCGTCGGTTCGCAATTCATAATATGCGCGCAATGGTTAGCGAACATTACTCGTGTTCCACTAGAACCATTATTCGGTAGTACGGCCCCTGACCGCGTCCGTTGGTACAAACGCCTAGTGAGAACCATTTTATCGACCCACCTATCGATATATTCGTATGCAGTCTTGTATGGAAGCGGAAGGTTTTTGTTTATTATTTTACGTCTCGATTCTACTAACAGTATTTAAGAAATATTTTGAGGCTATTTTATTTATATAAAGTTATTTTATATCTTTTATTCGATATTTAAGTTTTGTTTAAAAACATAAGTACATAATAAGCGAACAAAGTTGATAAGAATCACGACGGCTATTGGCTTTTTATCAATGGTGACTGTGAACACGCCACGGCCATTTTTAATTTGTGAATGTGGTGTAAGGATTTTATAAAATAATGAACAAATAGTGATTTATTTTATAACTTTTTAACATTTATCATTATATTATGTCTGCCCTTTTCTGAAGCTATTCTATAGTAATAGTATCTAATATTTAAGGTTCCCAGAAGATCAGCGTTGTAAGTTTTACGTTTATTATAACATGGAATAAGTAACCCTTTACAAGACAAATATTTATGTTAATTTTACCATATCTACTCGTACATACTCGTATCTGCCTTGGGTGTTGCTATTTAAAAATATATGTTTTCATTCTAAACATTATCTCTTGAAATGTAATTAAAATTTACTTTCGCTGTATTGATTTTTAGCGATGATATGATATACATACGTCGATCGATAATTATAGTTCTAATAAAATAAATAAAGCTACGCGACTTAATAATATTGTTTTAATAATATTATTAAAGTTCCTCAACATTATTAATACACCAATAATATATTTCATTTAAAATTAACATTTATTTCACGTAACCCAAAATTAACAGTAGGATTTTTATTTTGAATCTTCGTGCAGGTAATAGAAAAAGTATCGATATCTATCGATATAACGCTTCCCGCATGGATCACCGCGTTCAAGGTGTCCGTGATTGGGTAAACATTGACCAATGACGAGTAATATTATTAAGTGTAAGTATTTTTAATGTGTGTGTGTAAGTTGAAATTGCGACATTGGGTCTTCTTATAAACTTAGCGACTCGTCCGGTCTAATTGTTATTCCGATGTCTGTGGTTAATTTCCTTCAACATTGCTTCTATCATGGTCAGACGTATCAAGCCAGATGATGACACTGAACGTCCCGTTCACTTATGGCATAAAAATATCAGGGATGCCCTTCGATTCGTAACCTTTTGACCGCCAGAGACGCCTTAAAGCGTCATAAACAAGAGATTTTCCATTGTCTAGATTCCTGGCAGTCAATTGGTTGATGATGAGAAATATGTACATATACCACATGTGATAATGATGACCACATGTCTGGTAAAAGTCATCAGCTACCAACAGCAAAACGGACATCCGAAGACCAATGACTACAAAATAAGGCAACGAACCCGTCACGTTTACAGACTAAGATCAGTCTACATCCGCAAACATATTTCCTTATCAGAAATGAGTTGACATTTATATCAAAGCTTAAAATAGTACAGATATAACAATATCTATATGGAGCAAGATCGTTGCAAATATCGCGTTCCCCTGACGATCGTACGATTTAGCCAATTGAAAGATTAAACAAATATTGTAATAATACTCGCGCAGGGAAATTTTACTTTGTGCGATTTTCCCCAGTTTAGTAAGAACATTGCAGGCTAAATCTCCTTTGGGGTTACCGCCACCTTTTCCGGAACAACACCTCCTTCTGCAATCCTATAGTACGTGTGTGTCGCCTTTGCAATGATCTGGTCTGTTATCTGGGATTGTATTTTTTATTGCAAGGCCAAATAATAAACTAAATTTTAGCCTAATTTGTTATTTTAAGTCATAATTTTAACTTGTACTTAATTAATCTCTGTTAATTTTTAAGTGAGGACGCAATGTTCTTAGGTTACAGTTTAGCACTTAGATTAAATATGTAATTTAGTGCTTTTAATGACTGCAACCTGCTTTTGTGTCTTTCTAAAATGAATAAACACCTACTAATACGCATTGTGCCGTGGTGTGTTACACGACCCACCTATGGCCATGCTGCGCGGGGTGGCTTGTGCCCAGTAAACGGATGTTATAGGCTGGTTGATGATCGAAAGAAATATCTACGCAGTCATGAGCGTAAATATTCACCAATAAAATAATCAAGCTTTTCGAATTATCGGGTTGTTAATTCGATAAATAGTGATAAGAAACGATATTTTGTTAATACCTTTTCGCAAAATTGCGTAACTTTCGCCATAAGATAAGTAAACAATTGGCGTATACATATATTAACAAACGTGTGATTAAGGAATAAGAAGGATAATGAATTGATTAAAGCGATTATAAATATATGAAGTCATTTTCGAAACAAGGTATCTTGTTATAATTTAGTTATATAATACTATACGCCAATATGAAAACGAAGTAAAAAAACCTAGCCATTCTGAGATAGCCTAGATTTTTATACATATCTTTACCACCTAGGATACCCACAGGTGCCAATCCAAAAGACTGTAAGTCGACTTACAGTCGTTTAGCTTTCCCAATCAATCTCTTTGAGTGACTCAGTCTGCAATGTTTACGATCCGATCACTGTCGCCATTGCAGAAAAATCGCATAAAGCATCTCAGAACACACGCAATAATTCAAAACTGAGATTACGCCCGTTCGTCGTGAGTCCCTGTAGATACCCTGTAGGTACAAACATTTGTGTGCATGAACATGTCTGGGTGTTTTCTATGTATAATATGTATGTATTTACAAAAAAAAAATATATAAGTATGTTTGTCAGTTGTTTAGTACCTGTAATACAAACTTCACTTGGAACTAGATGGCGCTGTGTGAATGTCAGTAAGTATTTATCTATTAATTTGTTAGATGAAACTTACCTTACTGTGAGATTCTCGAAAAACGTACGGCCCGATCTCTTGGACCCTCAACTTGACATTCTTCCCCGCCAAAATATCATCCAAGTTGGTGATGTTGAAAAAGAAACACTCCAAGTACATCGGGATCGGCGTCTCCCGCCAAATTCCGAACGACATGGATTCATTCGTTAGAGTCATCATCTAAAACAAAAAATATCTTTATTATTTTATAACATTTTCTTTCGTATTTTTTTTGACAGGTATAAAACGTTGTCGTCCATTTTGTGACGTCATTATATTTGTAAATACATCAAGGAAGGCCATTCGGATATCACTGTCACTCGTAGATAATCTTGAACTTTTGTTGAAGAAGCAGTCATGTCAGTATTTTTTTACTAACATATGACTGTTTCTTAGCTCTCAAACAATACAATGGCTTTATGCCTGGGTTATGAGATTTTTTCAAGGCTGACACCAAACTCACCCTTCTCAACTGTTCCATATAAAGCGGTGGCCAGAGCACCACCATGACTGCTCCAAGGGCCACCAGCCCTGCACCGAAACCCAAATACAAGCCACTCTTCACTCCTGACGTCACCATCTTAGCTGCAAAAAGCGGTGGCATTAACACAACAATAATTCATTTTATTAACTCATTAACAAGCCCATAACGTTCCAATGCAGAAACCTATTCAGGTTTGGTTTATTTCCATAAAACAAAGATTTAGACAAACAATTAATTAACGAGATGCACAATCTCGTTCAAAAAGTGTCCGCAGATAAATTTTGCCCATCGCGTCAGTTGGGCAGAATTTTCATTTCTAAAGGTCGCTCGCTATATGTCACAATAACATTGAAATGTGCTCGTGCGCTCGTGCTTTTGATGTTGTACCCTTTCCCAATGATATTCTGTATATATAAAGGTAGATACGCCATCCGTGCCTCAAAAACGAACCGCCGAAGAGTGTACAATTTGTACTCTTTTGTTTAGGTAAATGTATTCGAAATTCGAAATATGTGTATGTGTGCTGTCACTGCATTCGGAACACTTTTTTTATTGTTTTGTGAGCATATCACGAATCCATACTTTCTACATCATTGCCCTTTCCATGATGTGTTAAGGTCAAAATATATCATACGTCAAAATTATACGTATGTGTTATTTGGCTCGGAAATTTTTTGGTTGACGTTTTGTGCGTTCACGCACACATTTTGGGTACAACGCACGCTTTAGTTCGTACCTATTCTCTGCAGTCGCGGAGCGTATGCAAATTGCATGCCATTCCGATGTATCAAATATATCAAAATTATCGAAGATAAGCGTTATGCACTATGCATTTCTGTGTGACGCAAACCCAAATCTCACAAAACAATGCTGCACATAGTCTAATCAAATGATTACAATGAACAGCTGCAAACAAATTATCTGAATTTATGTCAATGATAATAGTTTTTGCCTTTCATATGCACATTGGATAAGCCAATACTGACGACGAGGCAGATATTGCTATCATGCTCATTTTTTGATACTCAAAAAACTTCGTCAATTATAATGATATGATGACAACTTTAATAGTGATGTTGACTGACTGATCAAATGCTATATTCTGTATATATAAAGGGTCTATATGTGGAGAGGCGCGTCACACACTACAATACGCCATCCGTGCCTTAAAAACGAACCGCCGAAGAGAGTATACTCTTTTGTTTACGTGAATGTGTTCGAAATTCGAAATATATGTATGTGTGCTGTCACTACTTCAACACTTTATTCGATTGTATATATTGTGAGCATATCACGAATCCATACTTTTTTACCATCATTGTCAAATGAGTTACAATTATTAACATGTGGAAGCAATTTATTTCTATACATTTTGTTTGGCATGAGAAGAATATGACATCACAATTGTCAACTGACGCACTTTTAACAAGTACATGGTAATAACTAAATATAGGATCTTTTTATGGATAATAAACACGGTTTGGGTAGTCAATTCATCGATTAATTGTTACTTTTATTTTGAAATATGTGTAAGTAATATGGCTTCTCCATGTCCTGAAGGTGGTGGTTATTTAGGCCCACATTCTAGAAGATTCTTGATTTTCTAATATGAGTAAGTCATAATAAGCCATATATAGGGGGGGGTTGCTTACAGCAGAAGCACCCTGAAAAGGTTGCGGAAACCCCCCTTTACGAGAAAAAATATTGAAAAAATTAATTTGTAACACTTTTTAAACCAAATGAAAGCCCCCACTATTTTCTTCCCCACGAGGGGGAGATAACCCCTAAAAAAGAGTTAAATTCAGATTTCAGAATAATAACATCGTTTTTATAAAGAAACATTGCTTCTGGCGCTTCGCCGGCCGCTGCCGAGGCACACTCGCTTCGCTCGCTCGGCTCGCGCGTATTTGGTCACAGTTCTAATTTTTCTATATTAAAACCATAGTGAAATGCTACTTATTCTTTTTTAAGTTACATGCATAATTGAAAGAATATAGCAACATTAACAACATTTATTTCATAAATAAAATTTGGTCAGATGCAACAAAACATCAAAATTGCTCAAAATGGTGTAAAAACAATGTAACAAATCCTGATTTTCAAAACCTTCAAGATTTTTTTTCTGGAAAAGTACTAGTTTCTGCAGATTAAAACTTCACAGGATTACCAAGATGTTATATCAAGATATTACCAAAAAAATGAAGCTCCTAGCCGACTGTAATATAACTAAAGACAAGCCAGTGTGTATATTACATATATACACATATTTTACATCTATATCTTCAAATAAAAAAATGAAGTGCTGCAATAATTAAGGAAATCAAAAAAACAAAGTGCTGCAATAATAAAGGAAATAAAAAAATACATATTATATTTTTATTAATAATTTAGAAACTTCTCATAAACTACCTGAAGGGTCACAACAATTAAGAACCAATAAACAAAATGTAATTAATAAAAACAAAATCTGCTTTGTCTCTGAGTAACACTAGGAATATCCTAGGCCACTGATTAAAATCTGGATAGTGCAACAACTAGATTATTTTTAATTTTACTTGTGCTTAGAATGCCATTTTAAATTATTACTTGACATAGTTTTCCTTATCAATGGTGAGGTAAGCATGAAACTTACAGAAACCAGAGATTTATTTAAGTTTAATTAGATCTGTATATTTTTTAAGGTGAATCAGATTTGTAGGGGGTTCAAAATTCAGTGAAAATTTACACTGTAATTAATCTTAACTCCTTAACTTTTCATAAAATAAAATATTATTTAAAAAACTATATTACATTGGTAATTTAAACTTTATCATTTCATTCTTAAAAATAAACATTGATTGGACTTAATTGTCAAAATTTAAATATGACACTAACAAACTAGTTATAAAAATATCTACATTCCAGTTTCTTGTTACCACTTATTAGACATGGGCTTTGAAATTGATAGTCAAAAAACCATACAGCGACTTTGATAACTGTGTTAGGGCACAAGTAAACGCACGCACTATTTCAGTGTGTTTTAGAAGAATTTTTTCATGCTTATGCAGAAAAATAAGAACTTCTATTATATTAATATAAAAAAATCTGGTAAAATTTGTGAAGTAATTTATAACATCCTAATTCAGTCAATAAATAAATTAATTAATAGCATACCTTTTATTTGAGTTGTTGATTTAGTACTGAGGAAGATCAAAT
The DNA here is from genome assembly GCA_019425675.1 of Leucinodes orbonalis. NCBI lineage: Eukaryota > Metazoa > Arthropoda > Insecta > Lepidoptera > Crambidae > Leucinodes > Leucinodes orbonalis. Next base: position 20,215 of record PQWD01004124.1, read on the forward strand.
TTTATTCGTAAAAGTAAACACTCATTTATTCGTCAGATATCTCTTACAAATAAGTACAAGCACGCACTCTATCTGCATTTCAACATTATTTGTGATACAAACTGACTTAGTATGTTTGTTTTGATAAATAAAAGTACACCTAAATAAATTAAAAGTAACGAAAACAAACAAGCAGACACAATAAAAGTTACGCCCGCACTAAAATAAAAAGCAAAAAAATTTGCAAATCTAAACGTCATCGTGACATCAGTTGTCAGTTTGACATAATTTTTTGTTGATTCGTTCCATTTGGAACTAGCTATGGTCGTAGACTACACTGCCATGACATTAGTAAGTATATAGAAATAGCAGACTTTATGGTTCAGAGGAAATAGCAGATATAGAGTAAGTATTATTTTCTTTGATTGATGAAGAAAAGAGTGATGAACATTATGATTATTTGATAAATGAATTCCTCCCTTCACCATAAATTTTAATAAAGAAGTAGGTTTACTGAAACTATGCGTATTAATACGTCTTGAGAGCAGGGCTTGGAAACCGGTTTTTTTGTAACCGGTTTGATGAATAGGGAAGATGCACAAATTTTATTTTTGTGTTTATTTGAAAGAACTACATTTGGAATAGACCACAAGTACATTTAAAAATCAAAAAACTTGACGACAGATATGTGAATGTACCTCCTTTTCTTCAAGGACTTTCATACTTTTGCATTTTTTTCTCGACTGTCGAGACCTAATTTCTAAGAATTTTAAATAACTGATAATGTATGGATTTAATGAATTGATACTCCGGAAAAAAAGCCGCGTTGACCATACTTTGTGCCAATGTGTTCATCTTTTAATAATCATATTGTTTTTGACTGACACAAGACCAGGAAAAAAGAGATTTTGAGCTGTGAAGACGAATGAATTATTCCTCAAACTATTTTTCGATGCAGTGAAGACGACTATTATGTTAGAATACTTGTTATATAGTACTTGTTATTCTTCATCTACTTGTATGAAAAACAAACATATTTACCTACCTAATACAAATACAATAACAAAGTTGTCTACAACTTTTATTTTATACAATTATGATATAAATTAAATAATGTTTTTTTTAAAACAAAGGAAATTATTATTATTTCTTCTTTGTCCTGGTTCATGTTTAGAGTGTTATGTAAGTGCCATGGATGAGGACTGCACAGGGCAGTTCCATGTGGAAATCCTCAAGGCAGCGTTTTCCAAGCAGTTTCTGCTCACACTGTGACCAGTTAAAATATAACCTTTTCTTTTTGCTCACTACTTTAATTTTCATGTTTGGTGATGAAAAACAACCATTTCTAGATTATCAGTAGACATTATGCTTTGATATTTGAATAAAGTACCGTAAAAAGTCCATATTTCGCAACAGGCTTATTGCGGTTTGTAAAACTCACTTCCGACAAAAATAAATTACAACCACGTCAACATTCACTTTGGTAGTTTCCTGGAGACTGCTTTTACAGTCTTAAATTTAATTTTTATTCGAAAAATGCCGATTTTGTCGTTTTAATGTTCACTTTTTACAAAACCTTTAACGTCAAAATAATGTCATACATAGATGACGTCAATGACAGTGATTGATGTTTAAATTTACGTTCCGTTTCAAGTAATTTCAATTCGTAATTATTTTTAAAAAACAGCGTAAATTAAAATATAAACCTTACGGTGTCCCTTCTTTTATGTTATTTTAACATTTTAATATCAAAATATTCATTTATATTACATTTGCATGTTCCCTATTTACCCCGGAACTTTTGAAAAAGGTTTCATTTCTTATAAATTGTTTATTGAACCGGTTTTGAAAAATATCTATTTTTCAAAACATGGGTATTTTTGATGAACCGTTGTAACATTAAGCTTGTGATTTGTTTGTGATGTACTCGGAGGTCTTGTTCCTCCGAGGTGATGCATTATTTCGTATCGTTGCGTCATCGGCATTTAGTTTATTAGGTCTTATGCAACATAAAAAAATTATGAAAAAAAATTAAGTGTAAGGCTTTCAGGGAAACAGCCGTCCTATATGTAGGACAGTAGGATAATAAGAGGAAATAAAAGACCATTTATGACAAAACAGAATGTAATCAAAAAGTGTAGTTTATTAGATAACTATTGATTATATTACCCATTGTTATATGTAATTTACTAGATTAACACTATTTATGAATGATATGTTTCAAACACTTGACACACACTCCAACATCACATTTCTTGCAACGTGTCAAACATTTTTGTGACATTGACGACAATGTGTTGCTTCGATTGAGGAATAACCAGATGATTCATTGTCTTTACGACTATCAGCATGTTCATGATGGGGAGGGTCGGCTAGGCCCTCTTTGGCATTTTTTCTGTTTGATTCAATCAAAGCAATTGCTACCCTTCTGCGAAAGCCAAGATGATCCAGTTTTCCATGATTTATTTTATATAACTGCCATGCATTATGTTCGGCAAGATCAATCATGTGTGTGAGCAACGGCATGTACCATTTCTTACCTCGTATACCAATTCGGTAATGTGAAATATTTTCATCAGAGCGATCCACTCCTCCATATATTTGGTATAGATGGACACCATATGTGGTTCTTCTATGACAATGTTTCCTTTTCACTTTGTGAGAAGCGTTTGGCAGATTGTTTAGGATTTATTCCTACAGCATTAGAAGCAATACTGAATATATTATTGTCATGCCTTTAGCAATAATGAACGTGTGTCATGTGTCGTTCTGTAATCGACACCACCACGTTCCTTTATTTCAGTAACTTCGATGTAATCAGAGGACAACTAGATGTCCTGATAGTAGGGGATCATGGCCTCATCTACACTGTAATGCTCTTCAAGAGGAGAAAACTCTAAGAATTTTTATTTAGAAGTGTAACTAGGGGGCGTACTTTTGTGTATGTCTTGCAATCCAGATTATCATTGAACATGAAGGTGGCGGAAAATAAGAAGTCAAATCTATCCTAGTCATAGCCGAGCTGATCAATTCATTATTTGTATCAGGGGAGTTTTCCCAATACATTCTTCTACGGGGGAGCCATGAATAAGCCACTTTTTGTGATTATCAGCAGCAGATGGAGCGAAATAAAATAGATT
>PQWD01004124.1:25305-40711 GCA_019425675.1 Leucinodes orbonalis
CAATGGACCTATCAACTTTAAATCAAATCTGTATAAAATCATACCCAATTAAAACTTATCCATGGACTCTATACAGTTATGAATCCATAATCCTGAGCCTTCATCTTTCCGGGGTGTGTGTGACTAATGTATGGCGATAAGTCCCGATTCCAGAAGCTTCTGTATCTTGGCAGCAATGTCCGGGTTGCGTAGATGGTCCTGGAGCGCGTGCGGGTCCTGCTGCATCTGTTCGAGGATACAACGCATGGCGGGATCGCGCAGGATCTGTTGCACTTCCGGATCAGCCATGGCACGCTTGCGAACCTGTCGACATATCAAATCTTATAAGCCCTTGTTTTTTTATATCAAAAAGTGAACAGGACGGTCAGGACGCTCACCTGATAGTAGGTGATACGTCTGACCATGACAGGAACTGATAAACAGTTATTAATCTTCATTAACTGCGCCCGAGACAATAGATGTTAGGTCTCTTATACCCGGTAATTTCACTAGCTACAGCATGATGCAATTTTTTAACCTTTGAATGCCAGGAATTCAGATACAATACAAAATATATTGTTTCTAACGCCTTTAGGTGTCACTGGCGTTCAGTTTTAAAGATTTAATGTACACACAGTAAAAATTATATAACATTTGGCACCAGCCAACGGTTAGCTAATGGGACTTTTAAGAATACAAAGTAAATAAGGAAGAAGCATACACTGACCTGGAACCAGACGTTTTTTTATTGAACCAAAAGCAAACAAGCATAAGGCTCACCTGATGTTAAGTGACACCACCCATGAACATTTGCCAGACCATAGGTCCCAGAAATGACGTTGACTGCTAGGGATCAGTTCAAGTGATCCAAAGCATGGAATTATAGTTCTTTTCAATCTGGTGATTCAGCCTTTAGAACATTTACCAACGGAAATATCACACATAGCAGTCTCTCCACGGGAGTCTAACCCACAGCCTCCAGATCAAGCAGCTAATTGAAACGAACCTTCGGACTACTAAGTCCACAGAGACATTTTATTATCTTTATATAGATAACCCTTACCTCTTCGGGATTGGAGTTGAGCTGTGTGGAGCAAGCACGGTACCCTTCCAGAGCTTCTGCATTGTTGGGGTCCAACTCCAAAGCCTTCTGGTATGCATTCAGTGCTTTTGCATGTTGTTGCATGCCCTGTTGGAAATATGTATAGAATGAATACACTAATTAAATAAATTGATACTTGACTAATAAATAAGTTGATTGTGTCTCACAAGCAAAATCTATCAGGCAACTGGCACTATGAACTGAACAATATTAATATACTCGTAATAATACTTAAGTCAGGCCACAAAGTGTGTAGAACCAATGGGCGTTATGGTTCTCCAGTGGCATCCATGCAATGGAAAAAGATTGTATATTAGGCTGTGCTGTTGATGGTGATGATAAAAATCATTGTTTCATGATTAATTAATTATGTATTACACAGTAAAATATGTTATCATCATTATCAGTTATTTAGTTCAGCTTTTAATATCAAACCTTATTTAAACTAGTGCTACCTTCGCAAAACGAATATAAGTTTATAAGGCGAATAATGGAAGATAACTTAGATATAACAACTCATAATAAAACCACATCTAGTTACCTGCAAAATTTTTCCTTTCCGGATCCAACCTTTGATGAATTTAGGGTCCAGCTTACAGCACTGGTCACAGTCCTTGAGCCCAAGGTCGAATGCGGCCAGTTTAGTGTAACATGCTGCGCGGTTGGAGTACAGCTTCGGGTCGTCTGGGTTACGCTTGATAGCTTCTGTGTAGTGCTTCATTGCTTGACTGTAGTCACCTGAAATAGATTTAAGACAGTCTTTGTTAAATATGCGAATGAATTTGCACACATAGACCCATATTCTAGAACAAGACATTGATCTTTACTTGAAGCAAATAATAATAATAAATATAAAGTAAAGTTAAGTAAAATTTTATTCAGAAAACAATTACAACATTCATTGTTAAACAAAGTTAAAAACAACATTTTTAAATTTATGCAATTGCACTGAATGGAAGTCTACTCAGCGTAGTCAGAACAACCACAGGATGTCCTGACACCGTTGATGAGGTAAGAGGAGCCACTACGCCGCGTTCACTAACACAATAGTCTACAGCTATATAAAAAAAGATACAGGTACATAAAAAATAATTTATATACGAACATAAATGATCATATGGATAGATTATAAAATAACTTGAAACAAATACAAAATAATATTTAAATTATGAACCCATTCCCGCCTAATTTTTTGAGTTAGTTTCTTTTTGCAATTTAAGTAAATGAGACATGTAAAATTTGTACGCCTACTAAGGGCAAGACATAGTGATACATGCTAAACTATGACCAAACATCTGTTTATCTATTTGACCACCTATGTCTAACAAATAAATGATTTCATTTCATTTCATTTCAAAAAGAAGTTTGTATTTAGTTTTAAAGATCCGGAAACTGGGCATGCTCGAATTGGTGGGGAATGTTGTTCAGCATTTCGTGGAGCGTACGAAAACTACCGACGAAATACTGCTGTTCTATGTTTTGGACAGATAAGACGGGAAGCAGTTCTGACGTGAAGAGAAGAAAAAGATAACTTGTCATAAAGATACTTAGGTGACCTTTAACAGATAATTCCATACAGAAGCCAATTCAAGCAAGCAAGGTGAAGTGAGCGTCTAATTGTCATATTCATAAGGTTGCTTTGGTTAATGTATGGAGAAACATGGGCCCTAGGAGGAATTCAGAAACAAAATCGTGCACAGGCATTTTGAATACGCTGTATACATATACACTTACAATCACATAGCCCCCTCTAGCTCCAAACTAAGCATTAGCCTATAACATGAATACTGCACAAGGAATAAACATACTCATATACCACGAGCCTCAAACCAAAGGGGTGTATAAGAAAAAAACCTTTTATGGACAAATAAAAATAAATCGTTTCTAAATTTATCAATACACAATCACAATTTTTTTGTCACATAAAATAATATAAAAACTAATTTAGATACACATGCAAATGTTTAATAATGTAGGTACACACATTCTGGGCTATGGACTGTAAACCACCACACTGGTCCAGCACATGCTGACTGGTGACCAAGGTTGTTATTTGGCAGCATATACAACTTGCAGGTGAAGTTGGCTTTGATCCAAAAATATGTAAACTCAGACCTCTTAGATCCCTACATAAACTAACTACACTTCAACAAAAATAGTTGCATACCTTTCTTGAAATATTCATTGCCTAATTCTTTCTCTTGTTCAGCTTTGACTGGGTCAACATAAGCTTTCTTCTCTTCTTCAGCTATTTTCTTTTCCACTTCACTGAGTAGGGTCTTGATCTCAGGTGTACGATGCTCAGACATAGACTTTTCATAGTATGTCTTTGCTAGTTTCCATTGCTCCATCTTTTTGTAGGCATTACCTATTACAAAAGTTATATTGCTTAGTAGAATTACCTTAAGCTTTCGTGATTTGTTCACATTGAATAAAACCTGAAAGTTTTATTCTAAGAAATTGGTTTTATTCAAGATACATAGCTTGCAAGATTGTAAATAATAACAATAAGACCTAGACTATTAACTGCTCGAATGTAGCATGCGCATAGAAGGTATTGTGTGTTGTGAGTTTCCACCTGTGCTATATACCACCACTTAAGAAATCAGACAATAGAAAATAATTTGTCATATACCCGTTTACAGCATTCAATGTACTGTTTTTATAACAATTTGTTCAAAATAAATATCCACCTAAATTACATGCCATGTTGCCCCAATTTAATCATTTGACTAAAGTTGTCTTTGGCATTCAAAGGGTTACACAAGGAGATTGTTTGTACTATGGATACTAAGCAATGGATGAACATACTTTGATACATCTTGTAAATAGAAATAGACATGGTCATGCATACATTTTTACCTTTTAACGGCCAAGATTCCAGACACAATTAAAAGTCTAGTTTTTGTTGGATATATCCATTAGCGGGGTTAAAGGGTTAACTGTCCAGGAATCATTTCAATTAACCCTTAATGTAATAGCTGACTTCAACCATCACACAGTTAGTTTACAAAATCTCTTTTTTCATTACAATTACTGTGTTAAATTTGTTATAATCAAAATGGGTTTTGTAAAGATTGTTTAGCAAAGTTATTGTTACTTAATAATACAAAATTTGACCTGTATTTTCATCATATTATATCTTAAGATATACTGTATCATCATCATCAGCTCATTAAACGTCCCCACCGAGGGGCACGAGCCTACCCGTATAGGGTGATTAGGCCTTAGTCGTCCACGCGGGCCCAGTGCGGATTGGACGACTTCACACACAACCTTCGAATCTCTTCACAGGCGTGCATGAAGGTTTCCTCACGATGTTTTCCTTCACCGTAAGAGCGTCGGATAACGTACATATATTTTCGAAAATACATTATACTGTATGATATACTGTATGATTGAAGCAAATAAAAAAATATAGAATATTGTTGTACTCACCAATTCTAGTAAATGCCTTGGCTATTAATTTAAAATCTGCTCTATTCTCTCTTCCAATTTCTATAGCTTTCTCACACTCTTTAATACATTTCTCATACTCTTTTTGTTCAAAATACACAGCAGCCATGTTTGTGTAGAATGTGATATCAGTTGGGTCATGTTCTATTGCTTTCTTGTAATGTTTTATGGCTTCATCAAATTCCTTCTTCTTATAGTACTCATTTCCAGTGTCTTTCTCTAATAAGGCTAATCTACGGTTTTCTGGTAAGTCTTCATATTTGGGCTTTGGAGGGCTCTTCCTTCTTTGGTTCTGCAGGTTTTGGCTCTGGTGCTGGAGGGTCAACGTCCATAGCCATAGGATTTAATCCCAGCATCACACTGATGGTTGTTAGCATACGTTTATCTTGCATTTTATAATCCAAGCCTTGGAAATCATTTTGAGCAATTTGCTGTAAAGATCAATATAGTTGATTTAGTAAAATTTTAAACCAACTTAGTTGAAAAAATTTATTGTTTCTACTTTTTATGTAAATAGAAAAAGAAATAAATTAAAGATGAAGTGAAAATTTAAACTACAATGAAGTTTACATACCTCAACCATTTTCAAATATTCAGGATCATTCAGCCACTCTCTGGTTTGTGGATTTGCCTGGAGTTTCCCAATGAACTGTTCCAACTTTATCTTAGTCTCTTCCTGTTGCTTTCGAACTTCAGCAAGTCCTGTGGCCAGTTGTTGATTATTGGGGTCAAGTTCGAGACCTTTTTGATAAGCAGCAATAGCTTCATCAAGTCTTCCTAAAAATGCTAAGGCACTGCCTTTTCTAGAATATCCCTTACTCCAGTTTGGGTTTATTGACACTGTTTTTTTCCGCATCTTCGAGGGCAGCTTCATAGTTACAAGCCTTAGCATGAGCTGCCGAACGGTTACTATACAAAACGTGGTTCTGAGGGTCTAAGGCTATCGCCTCTGTGTAGCTCTTTATGGCCTCGAAGTAATTACCCGAAGAAAGAGCTGCGTTACCCTTTTCCTTTAATTGACTGACCTAAAACATAATTTATTATTCAAAATAGCCTATTCCGGTAAACAAAATCTTTTGGAACAAAATCGGTATAACCTCTTACCTGATCCATGATCGAATATTTGAATTAAAACACGTAGTGGAGCAATATTATTGTTGGTAGTTTATTGTGCGATTCCGTTTCAATTAAGGCAAACAAGATCAATTACTCAATATCGTCGAAGACAAGCAGTAGAAAATCTAGAAATGAATGACACTTCAAATTCGAGAAAATTCTCGCCAAAATGCAATTCGTTTACACGTTTCTTTTCACAGCCTTGAATTAAAATTCATGACATTCGAGACTTACATATTGCGTAAATTGGAGAAATGTTGTATTTTATAATTATAAAAGTAATTTTATCGTTTAAAAAGAAGGTCTATTCACAGAGTACTTTAATATATATATATGAATGTCTATTAATTAACTATTAATAAACTATCATCGAAACAATATATTTTTTCTATATACATAGTTTTTGTTTTAAGTAGTGATTATTAACAACAACCCTTAAATAATATGCTTTCTAATTAAAATTTGAAACTCGCATTTTATTTACAGTTTTATGTACTGTGGAAAACTTGTTAAAACGTCAACTTTGATTTTTTTATTCTTGAAAGCAAGTCTTGTTCCAAAGCTTCACTTGTCTGTTTTATCTGTGACCTAAAAATCTAAAATGTCTTTTGGTCTAATGCCGTTTGACAAAATGTTTTATTTAATTTCCATTTGATTTGGGACTAAAAGCTTCTCTTATCAATAAACTGTGTTAATTGCAAAAGTTTTTCTCCATGTAAAAACAATTAGAGTGTTGCGGTGTGACGATTAGCATATAAAAAAATACCACAAAAATTTGTTGAACGGATAGACGCTTGTGTCACGCCAATCGCTATTTTGTAGTCGTAATTGGATCGTGGACGTTGTGGGGAATACCAAGTGCTACTTTTAATCGATGGGCGATTGACCGTTTCCGTTGTTTAATTAGTAGGGGGTTCGAGTTCCCGCCGTTCTTGGTGACTCATTTCATATAATTTGTAACCATGGACACCGATGATGGGGAATCTTCTAGCAGCGGGCCAATGTCCAGCTTGAACAGTCTTTTCTCGTTTACTAGTCCGGCTGTGAAGAAACTTCTGGGCTGGAAGCAGGTGGTACAAAAATGGCTATATATTTACATGTACATTAATATTTAAACCTACAAGTATTTGTTATTTTCCACATGAAAAAACACATGTAACTTCTGTAAGAAGTCATATTTTATTTTAAAATGTACTGTACATTGATATGAGGGTATAAGTTATATACATCGTTTGCAATCAAGCCCACATAGAATGTTTGAACAAATACTTTTGTTATGATTCTGTAGATCAAGCTACATGCTGAATTTAAGGTTGGGGGCCAACTGTGCTGGCCACTTACCTGTAGAAGCAAGTAGTAGGTGTCGGAAGTAGTTGAGGTGGTAGACTCTATACCAATTCGTCTAGGTGGGGCCTGCTGCAGTGCCTGACTTCATCCTATGAAATGGAAGTGTTTTGCACTTCTGTGTTTCAGGATGAGAGCATTGTAGCTATTAAGATTACCGGGTTTAAGAGATCTAACATCTGTTGTCTCAGGTGTCAGGCACAGTGCGGCATTGATGAAGAATAATAACTGTGTATCAGTTGTTGGTCTCAATCAATGTCACTCTGACTTGTCAGGCATATCACTTACCATCAGGTGAGTGTCCTGGTAGTCTTGTACACTTTGTGACATAAAAAAACTGTTGAGGCCATATATTGCTAGATGTTCCTGTGCAAATCATCATTATCAGCATAAAATCTTCCAGTGCAGAGACTAGACTTCCCACACAGTATGCTATGCATGCACAGTAAATACTTAATAGAGTAACAATATTATCATGATCATCATGCCCAATTCAAAGTTTTTAGGGATGAATGCAGCAAGTTTCTACCATTTCTGCATGTCATAAATCATAACATTCTTTTCTTTAGTAACATTGAATTTTACATTAGCCAAATTATTACTGAATTGAATTTTAGTTTTTAATCCCGTGGTTTATGGTTAGTATGGCATTCATTCTGTCAAAAATATTAGTATTTAATTTTGTTTTTACAGAAATTAACTTTACATGTAAAATATGTGTTCCAAAAACACAATCTTCCTGCCGCAGTTGGGTAAAAATTAAGTTGCTTTGACAAATCTTAGAAAAGTTTGAAGAATAGCATCTTTAAAATATTGGAATTGTTATGCATGTGCATAAAAAAAAATTTTCATATACTTAACTTAGTTATAAGAAATACTGAATTTCAATAAAGACTACTTTTAATGATTACTTAAAACTGTGTCACTTTTAGTTTTGTTTAACAGTGTCGAGGAATCACTGACACTGAAAATACAGTATTTTTTACTAGTTTCGATCTCAGGGTTCACCTTTTGCTGCAACCATACATTGTAAACCCCTAACCTAAACTATACCTGTAATGACTTACTATGTATAACACCTGGGTTATGAATAAATGATTATTATTATTATTATTTGCTTACAAAATATTTAAAAAAAAGAAACCTAACCAGGAATGAAATGACAACTCAGGTCTGTTCTTGAAAGCCTGACTCATAAAAATATTTACAGTAATAATTTCTTAGTAAAAGAAGTGACTCATAGTTGTTTACCTTTTTATGTTATACCATAAAGTTATTATAATTTTGAATTTACATAACAGTTTGCATACTTAGTGTGTATTGATACAATTTTTTTAATAAGTTATTAATTTAAAAATGACATAACAAATAATGGAATTGCAGAAACATTTACTGATAAGGAAAGAAACAGTTTAGCATACTTTTTGAAATTTATCCTAGACACTATTTATAGATAATGAAATGAAATGAAAAGTGTTTATTCAGTTTAGGTCCTTATAGAACACTTATGAATGTCAAATGAAGCTACTACTGGTTCGGGAGGTAGTTTTCCACTGAGAAGAAACCAGCAAGAAACTCAGTAGTTACTCTTTTCAAAAAATTGTGTTAAATACAGAATCATTTGTAATCAAAATAATTATATAAAGCAAATTATATTTACAACTTTTATCATATTAAGTATTGGTAAAAATATAATAATCTACAAGAGTTCTATTAAAAGTTAAGTATTATATAAATTTAAATAGATGATAACAAAAAAAAACAAAAGTAGTGCAGGCATGGCAATCAACATATCCATGAGTTTTTATCATTTATATAATCTTCAATACTATAGTAAGCTTTTTTCATTAAAATCAACTTTACATGAGACTTAAACTTATGCAGGGGTAAATCAATTACATTTTGTGGAAGCTTATTAAATATTTTAATGCTTAATCCCACAAATGAGTTCCCGACCTTATGCAATCTGAGATTTGGAACGGCAAGTTTGTGTTTGTTCCTAGTGTTCAAACTATGATTATCTGACTTTTTTGAAAGTACATGTAAATTTTTGTGTACATAGATGACGCAGTCTAGAATGTACGGTAATGTTAAAATATTTATTTGTTTAAATAATTCCCTTAGTGAGTCACGTGATTTAAGGCCGTATACGGCACGGATGGCTCTTTTCTGCAATACAAAAATTGTTTGTAGATCAGCAGCAGACCCCCACAAAAGTAGACCATAAGACATCACACTGTAAAAATAGCTAAAATACACAAGTCTTGCAGTCTCAATATCAGTGAGACTTCTTATCTTCCTTACAGCATATGCAGCGGAACTAAGCCTTTCCAAAGCCGCAATATGCGGACCCCACTGCAATTTTGCGTCTTAATTTATACCAGGAAAACTGTTGAATTTATTTACTTCCATGGGTCCTTCATCCAAAGTGATGATAGTATCTACCTGCCTTACATTAGGCATTGTGTACTTAATTCATTTAGTGTTCTTAGAGTTAAGAAGTAAATTATTGGTCATAAACCAATGTAATACCTGAGAAAGTGTAGTATTTACATTGTCAAAAGTTTCATCAGCAATAATAGAGTCACAAAAAATATGATAATAATAACAATTGACGATTCAAAAGTATCTGTAACAGATTATTTGAATAAGATTTTTTCTCTTCTTTCTTTCAATACAGTTTCACATAGGTTTTGAGTATAATAAGGTAGATCATTTATATAAACTAAGAATAACAAAGGTCCCAATATTGAGCCCTGGGGAACACCCATCAATTAAAGGGCTCCACTGGAACTTGTTTCTCCGACATGTACGTTTTGGACTCTATTCGTTAAATATGATTGTATTAAATTAAGAGCGTCCTTATCGACACCGTAATGCTTCAACTTCATGAGGAGATTATGGTTAACGCAATCGAATGCCTTCGATAGATCGCAGATAATATTCCTATAGTATATTGCTTATTTTCCACGCCTCAAAAATATGTTTCATTAGTGCCACTCCTGCATCAGTAGTGGATCTGCCTTTAGTAAATCCAAATTGATTGCTATGTAATAATTTGTTTACATTGAAATGAGACAATAATTGATTAAATATAATTTTTCAAATATCTTACTTAGAGCTGGGAGAATAGAGATAGGTCTGTAGTGAGACGGGTCCCTCTTTTCTCCAGATTTGAATAAAGGTATGATTTTACTTAATTTCATCAAATTTGGAAACTTGCCCTGGTCAACACACTGACTAAAAATAACAGCTAAGTGAGGAGCAATACATATAATTAAGTATTTCTGTAGAAGCCCCATAAATCCTCTGTTTTTTTAATATTTAACTCTTTAAAAGTTCTAATGATTATCCCTGCATTTACATGTGTAAATCTAAAAGACGTTTTGCACTCATCAACATGTGACTTGAGGAGAGAGACAGCAAGATGAGGATTTGAATTTAATTTACTAGTTACAGTGACAGCAATATTAGTAAAGAACTTTTCAAATGCATCTGCCACCTGAGAGTCAGTATCAAGACTCCTGCCATCAATATTCAGTGAGATCTTGTTATCTTGTGTTTTATTTTTACAAGTCTCCTTATTGATGATATTCCACGAAACTTTACTTTTATTAGTAGCATTGATTATTTTATTTTTAAAATAATTAGCTTTAGCTACTGCGCAAACTTTTTTGAATAATTTCTAACATACTCTATGATAACAGGGTCATTAGTATTAGCCTTAACATCATACAATTCAAATAACTTTTTTCTACTTGTATAAATACCAGTAGTGGCCCAGTCGCTAAATTTAGATTTTAAAGTATTTAATCTGACATGTTTTTTTTGGAAATGTACCATTAAATTCCTTTTCAATTACACTAAATAATTTATTATAATGTTCATCGACATTTTCATTACTATAAGTTAATAAAGGCAACTTGCTAGATATATTTTCCTTAAATTTTTCTATGCGATATGTTGTAATTGGCCGACAAACAAAATTACATGAAGTTGCTCAAACGATGCCATCTGTCCGCTATGATCAGAATTAATGAAATTTATTATACTCTTGTCATTTATATCAAAATTACAAAAAATGTTGTCTAAACAAGTGGCGAGATTGAAGTAATCATAGTAATTTATAGGGAAAATTCACTGATGAACAAGAACTCTCCTTATAGAAAAGATAATAGGGAACATGCAAATGTAATATATATGAATATTTTGATATTAAAATAACATAAAAGAAGGGACACCGTAAGGTTTATATTTTAATTTATGCTGTTTTTTAAAAATAATTATTAATTTAAATTACTTGAAATGGCGTCGGTGGCTCAGTTGGTGCGGACTGTCGCCTTCCTACCGGAGGGTTGAGGTTCAAATCCCGACACGTACCAATGTATTTTCGAATTTTCGAACAATATAGTACGTTATCCGACGCTCTTACGGTGAAGGAAAACATCGTGAGGAAACCTTCATACACGCCTGCGAAGAGATTCGAAGGTTGTGTGTGAAGTCGTCCAATCCGCACTGGGCCCGCGGCGACGACTAAGGCCTAATCACCCTATACGGGTAGGCTCGTGCCCCTCGGTGGGGACGTTTAATGAGCTGATGATGATGATGATGATGACTTGAAATGGAACGTAAATTAAAACACCAATCACTGTCATTTACGTCATCTATGTATGACATATTTTGACGCTAAAGGTTTAGTAAAAAGTGAACATTATAACGACAAAATCGTCATTTTTCGAATAAAAATGATATTTAGGACTGTAAAAGCAGTCTCCAGGGAACTACCAAGTTAATGTTGACATGGTTGTAATTTATTTTTGTCGGAAGTAAGTTTTACAAACCGCAATAAGCCTGATGCGAAATATGGACTTTTTACGGTACTTTATTGAAATATCAAAGCATAATGTCTACTGATAATCTAGAAATGAATGTTTTTCATCACCAAACATGAAAATGAAAGTAGTGAGCAAAAAACAAGGTTATATTTTAACTCATCACAGTGTGAGCAGAAACTGCTTGGAAATGCTGCCCTGAGGATTTCCACATGGAACTGCCCTGTGCAGTCCTCATCCATGGCATTTACACTACACTCTAAAGATGAACAAGGAACAAAGAAGAAATAATAATAATTTCCTTTGTTTTAAAATATCATTATTTTATTTATATCATAATTATTATTAATGATGTAAGTTTGTATGTTTTTGTGACTGTAATCAATATTAAACTTGGTGTGTTTTCTATGCTTACAAGAATTTGAAATTTTTTTATTATTGCTGATTCAGGTGTCAAAGGCATTATTGTGTTTTGGCATTCAAAAATATAGGGTATGAGCATCTCTATTCACAAAGTTTTTAACTTTTAACATGATTCCTTATCTTTACGATAAAAAGTTATAAACAACTTTCTTATTGTATTTGTATTAGGTAGGTAAATATGTTTGTTTTTCATATGAATAACCAGTATATTCTAACATCATAGTCGTCTTCACCTCATCGAAAAATAGTTTGAGGTATTCACAGCTTGAAATCTCTTTTTTCCCGGTTTTGTGTCAGTCAAAACAATATGATTGTTATTAGATGAACACATTGGCACAAAGTATGGTCAACGCGCCTTTTTCCGGAGTATCAATTCATTGAATCCATACATTATCAGTTATTTAAAATTCTTATAAATTAGGTCTCGACAGTCGAGAAAAAAAATGCAAAAGTATGAAAGTCCTTGAAGTAAAGGAGGTACATTCACATATCTGACGTCAAACGTCACGCCAGCCCGTTTTGGCGCGAAATTTAAAATTGACAATTTCTAACCGCATTTTTATGCAGAATCATTTTCTGTTTTTTAATTTTTTAATATACTTGTGGTCTATTCCAAATGTAGTTCTTTAAAATAAACACAAAAATAAAATTTGTGCATCTTCCCTATTATTCAACAACTAGACAATTAAATGGAAATAATGTATATAATATATATATAAATATCAATTGTTTGTTTTATATGTATGTATATCTGACACTGTTACGGTGAAGGAAATTATCGCCAGGAAGCCTGTGCACGCCTGTGAAGAGATTCAAATGATGTGCGTGAAGTCGACCAATCCGTACTGGCCCCGCATGAACAGGCAGGCTGTGCCGCTCGGAGGGGACATAATGAGTTGATGATGTTAAATATCAATCAATTAAAATATGTTGTATCTTTATTAAAGGGTGATGAAGAAGAAAAATGGGCAGAAAAGGCTGTGGACAGTTTGGTGAAGAAGTTGAAGAAACGGAAAGGTGCCATCGAGGAGCTGGAGAGGGCACTGTCCTGTCCCGGGACGCCTTCTAAGTGCGTTACGATACCGCGGTCTCTAGACGGCAGGCTTCAGGTAATTTCCTCATAATCAGTTTCGGTCCTGACTTTTACTCATAAGATTTATAAGTATAATAGGTACATACGTACTGTAAACTCTTTTTTTCATAATTTTCATACTAATTTTCAAATTTAGAATAAATATTCTTGTGTGTGTATATATATATATATATTTAATTGTTATGTTGCATTATTATTATTCTG
The DNA here is from genome assembly GCA_019425675.1 of Leucinodes orbonalis. Classification (NCBI taxonomy): domain Eukaryota; kingdom Metazoa; phylum Arthropoda; class Insecta; order Lepidoptera; family Crambidae; genus Leucinodes; species Leucinodes orbonalis. The sequence goes on from PQWD01004124.1 coordinate 38,855, forward strand.
GTGAATAAAATTCTTTATACACATTATTGTATGTCATACATGACATACATACATTGTGGTATCGATGGACCTCTTATTAATACAAACATTGGTAAAATGATGTCTCTGTTAACACTTAACTCACACAGTTATCACAATTCTAAAAACACATTAATGGACTTAATTGCCAAAAATCACTTCATACAAATGGCTACTTAATTATGACGTCACGTCTTTGTGTGAATAGTATGCATCGTTTATGATTTTTTACTACAAGTATATTAAATGTTGCGTTTATTAAATATATTTTATGGCAATAGTTGCTTTAAATTGTATGTATCCTTAGGTGTTAATTTTTTAAAATAAATAATGTACTTTTAAAAGGTATTGCCCACCTCACTTTGAAAATAATAAAATTTATAAAACATATGTTATCGAGCTGAGAGTTGGCACATCGTTATTTTAAGCCCATATTTGTAATAATATTCAATCATTCTTACTATGCCAGGACACAGTCATCATGCCTATTAAAATGACACTGTCACTTTTGCTCTGTAGTCAACTATGTTAGTGTAATAGAGCAATAGTTATTTATTAACGTCTCCGTCTTTTTACAGGTATCACATCGAAAGGGCTTGCCCCACGTTATATACTGCCGCGTGTGGCGCTGGCCAGATCTCCAGAGTCACCACGAGCTGAAGCCGCTCGAGATATGCCAGTACCCATTCAGCGCCAAACAAAAGGAAGTATGCATAAATCCATACCACTACAAGAGAGTGGAGAGCCCTGTGCTGCCCCCTGTCTTGGTCCCGAGACACTCTGAGTTCGCGCCAGGACATTCACTGCTTCCTTTCCAAAGGACCGTCGAACCAGCCATGCCCCCACAATGTTTCCTACTCGGGCTCAGGATTCCCACCTTCGGCTAGTTCTGAACTGCCAGACACCCCTCCGCCGGCTTATTCGCCGCCATCAGACGACACCGAACCGCCCGGGGAGGTAGCACCAGTTTCATACCAGGAACCTCTCTACTGGGCATCGGTTGCGTATTACGAGTTGAACTGCAGAGTAGGAGAAGTGTTCCATTGCAGTTCTCACTCAGTGGTGGTGGACGGCTTCACTGACCCTTCGAGCAACAGCGACAGATTCTGCCTCGGCCAACTGAGCAACGTCAATAGGAACTCCACTATTGAAAACACTAGACGCCATATAGGGAAAGGGGTGCATTTGTACTATGTAGGCGGGGAGGTGTACGCGGAATGTTTGTCCGACGCGGCGATATTCGTGCAGAGCCGCAACTGCAACCACCATCACAGTTTCCATCCGTCTACTGTTTGCAAGATACCGCCGGGCTGTTCCCTCAAGATCTTCAATAACAGGGAGTTCGCACAGTTGCTGTCGCAGAGTGTCAATCATGGTTTCGAGGCGGTGTACGAGTTGACCAAGATGTGCACTATCCGAATGTCGTTCGTCAAGGGATGGGGGGGCGGAGTACCATCGTCAGGATGTCACCTCGACGCCATGTTGGATCGAGATCCATTTGCACGGGCCACTGCAATGGCTGGATAAGGTACTCACGCAGATGGGCTCGCCGCATAACGCCATCTCCTCTGTGTCCTAGGCGCGTAACTCGAGCGCACTCCCCCACCGTATTTTTTTTATATTTCGCAAATCTGGTATTAGTAAAATTGTCAATCTCACAAAATGGTGTCGTGTTTATAGTGCATTTTGTTATATTAGTTTATAATGTGAATTATCGTGAGGCATTGCGGTATGCTGAAATAAATCTGTAACTTTTTTGAACTTGTATGTTGACTTGTTTATGTCATAACTCATAAGACACTGTCCGCGGTTTAAATGTTTTTTTTTTTGTAATCGGAG
>PQWD01004125.1:0-23079 GCA_019425675.1 Leucinodes orbonalis
GCGACCCATCTTGAGATATAGGCTACTGAACCAAGTGTTCCGGAATCAATACCCTTAAAGTACCTACAAACATTTTTGTGAACATTTATCTGTTTATGTTGTTGTGTGGTTTCTAATATAATAGATCTCTCTTTACAATAAAAACCTTTATTTATGTTACAAGTACGAGTAAAGGACAGCACTTGAGGATAACTGACGTATTACTGGTGAAAGTAACCACTTACCACCATGACAACTACGTAGATACTTGATTGCTAATGTATTTTATATAAAAAAACCTTAGCGAGTTAGGGCATATGAACAAAATAAAAGTCATCAAGGACACATAGAGCACGCGAATGCGTGTCGTGCGTGCGCAAATGTGCTAAGTCATGATAATGATCTGCGATGATGCATGCGTGGGCGGTCGACCCCAAACTGTCGATTGGTGTTTCGTAACATAACAATATCAACCAACCATTAGGAAATTAGAACAAACTATTATTTGTACCGTTCATTGTTTTTAACACGTTGGACACCATGTACTAATACAAATTCTATGGTATCTGGTACCATGGGAGTCAAAGGGTTGACAACCAACCTGTCATATCGCGCTGCAGGCCACAGGTACATATTTCCACAGAGTAGGTTATGGGGAGCTTTGGCCGTAACTAGGGTTGCCAACTATACTGTTTTCAACAGCATTCTAATTTTTTTCACTGTTAAACAAAAATAATACTGATTTCAGCATGCTGCAATCACACAATCATGTGTTATACGTACTCAGACATCAGTAATGATAAATGAATGCTGAGGATAGAAATTGAGCATCTATTAATTTAATGAAAAATTAAATCAATACAAAAACAGATTGGATCACAAAATTTACTTGTCCGATAGTAAGCCGATCATGTTAATCGCTATCGAGCCCGCTCAGTATCGTCAAGAAATAAATCGTGAGGAATCTGATTGTTGTTGAAAGAATCATTCAGTGACCTTTTGACAAATATAAACACAACTCGAGAACTTAGGATACCTTCGATTTACCCGATGCTATATTATGATGTCTGTGGTTCTACCACTCCAATCACAGTGAACAAGTGAAAAAGTATTATTGACCAGGCCATTTCTAAATTTACACGGCTGCTTGCATTATATTTTAAATATTGTGAAAAAGGAAAGACCCCATAATAAAAGTGAGCGACCTCAAACTGTACAAGTACTTGTTGCATTATCTTAATGATTTTCAATTGCCCCTAGCATTTAAGCACAGCTAATGATATCATATTACATGGCACAAGTAAGCCTTTACTAATATTTATTCATTTATGATACGGTCAATATCTGTTTATGTTTTGCAAAATGGCAAGCTTATTGAAATTATACAGATATTATTTTTTATGTGGATTACAGTTCTTGTTATTTGGTTACAAAAACCAATAACAGAAAAGTAATTACTATCTTTTATTTGTTTATAAAATCCTTGGATTTGCAGTTAGGAAGAGGTATGTCTAATTTATATTACTATGGGTGTTTTACAAAGTTGTAATTATCAAGTGGCCCTCACACCACACGCACATTACCTTTTGGGCAAACACATGATGTTTCGTCAACACTGCCTGATCCGCCACCCGAGACGACAGATGTCTCTTATAGCCGGTAATTTTACTAATAGATTGGATATACTATTAGATTGTATTGTACTCACGATGCAGACAGTCGCTGCTTCCTGTCATGCATATTTCTATAACCGAGCTCTTAGCGGACCGCATATAACCACTTTTTCTGCTACACTTAGCCATTAATTTAAATGAAACGATAGCCTTGCGTTACGCTTAGAGAATGGCGACACGATCAAGGCGACAAATCTGTAAACAATAACTATGTGTATGTATGTGGGCCCGAATTAATTTGACTACGACTACCAAATTACACTACGAGTTACGACATAGACGGGAATCAATAATGACGGGAACTGATACTTTCAAGTGGATGTCCGGTAGGTACTTTTTTAAAGACATTTAGTGTAATGTTATTAAGAGTGTTCCCTTTTTGTTTAGGCAAATAAAAAATTTCAATAGAGTAAGTACTCAATATATACTTTTACATTTTCCTTTATATCAGTTTCGCTTTTTATCCCAGATTTAATGATTCGCTCTGACATTGAGTAGGTAATGAAGCGTGAAGTTCGTGACGATGGTTACAAATGCATTGTTGTGTATCGTCTATCGTAATTCAAGATTAGTTTTTGTCCCTTTGCTTGGCCATCGTTAGTTATAGAATCTTACTGCCATGAATAGCGCGGAAGTTACACTCTCTTGAATATTTATTTGTCAAAGATTTACATGTTTACGAAGTATATTTATTAATAAATGCATTAAAAACTCTATTGCTCCACTGTTCAATCCCATTTGCCAGTATTCCATTAGATAAAGTTGTTCTTTGTCTGTATAAAATAGGACCCTCAGATTACACTTGTTATTTATTTATCAGGAAAAAACTATATAAATTAAGCTTGGATTGTAATCATATAAGGATACTGTAGTATCCTTTATAAAGTTACCTAAGGTGAATTGTAATTATACGCGTAAGATCACTCATACGTGCATACATCATATACTCAGGGTAAAACTTGGCAAGATAGCAGCAAAAAGGTACAACCCATATCCATAGGAGAACGAATAATTATAGTACACGCAGGCAAAAAGGCTTTGTCCCAGGGGCTCCAATGTATCCAACAAAGATTGTAGCATAATCGCAATCGTGTGGTTTACCTCGCCATTTATTTACATGTAATTATTGAATCAAATTTCGTTATTAATAAATCATATTTATATCTTCAAGTACAAACCACATAATTTAATAAATTATGTATGAAGAAAATGCACATAACCTCTCTCTCTCTCTCTCTTATATATATAATTCCACGTTCGGGGTATACGACCGTTGCCGAACAGTGACGTAGACGTGAACACTTGGAGACCTGTAGTATCTTTGCTGTCCCGCATGGTGAATCCTGTCATACAGCTAACATGATTCTGATATTTCAAGACTGACAAACTGTTATTTAATTCACTTTGACATAATTAATTACCCAATGTGTTACTGACTAACCGCCTGTATCGTTTTGAAGGTTAATTTGGATTATGGACTAATCACATGCGTTTCTTCGGATTTGATTTTGATGTTCTTACAGTCAATTTTATTACGATTTCATCGTATATTAATTTTAAAAGTCTAGTTAGGTATCCACAACTGACGTAAATATAATATTCCATAACGTGTGCACTTCTGGTTTTCCGGATAACACACTGTGAAATTACCGGTTAATGTAGTTTTCAGTGGAAGAACACAGCAGTGTGTTGACGTAAAATAATGTCAATTTACTGTTACTTAATGCTTCCATCGTCACCGCATCTATCATTGGCATGCGTATCAATTACCGTCACGTGACCTAACAGGTTCCGTTAATTCAATAACATAAATAAATAATGTGCCTTATTTTAAGTTTTGGACACAATTCAATCCAGTTTCTCAATTTCGACTAGTTTTTATCGCACCACATGTCTACGTTACACAAAAAATACTGCATTGCTAGATGCTTTGGCTCTAGTTTTATATTTTTCGATATATTATATATCTTTAGTAACATTCCATTTAAAGGTTAAAGGGAATGTTACCAAGGAGACCAACTTTTTTATATCCGACATTTCGGGAAACTATTTCTATTTCTGTTATACAGTTAAGTTAAAATTAATAAAAACATATCTTGTAGGAATCAAACATACATATCCACTGACATTCACAAATAGTCATATAGCCCCATAAGCAAGCAATTTGAACTGTTAGAATTAAATAACGTATAAACATAATTATATTGGTAGTTATTTACTCAGTTTTTGTAAATGCACACATACTATTTATGTGCTATTTATAGAAAACGCACAGTTCAATACAAATATACACGATCATGCCCACAAATGTATAATCTACTGGGATCAATATCAAGATTTGGAATCCTTGGTGCAGTAACTGGTTTCCTACTATCACATGGGCAAATGATTACAAAGGAATTTTAAAAAATAATTATAAAATACATAAATAATTACTGGTGTACACAAACCAGTGTAATTATTCATGCATGACTATGTTACTTGTTTCTGATTTTAACGTAACCCTGTTTAGTCTTCTTGTATGCAATACAGGGTTTAAACCCCTGCCCACACACAAACCGACAACCGAGATTCCGCCCCCCCGGCGGGGGCCATCGTCGCGTGTCCCTGTAGGTTCGCACAGTCCCTATTCGCGTAACCGGCATGTGCAGGGCCGCTTTTCTCCCCAAACATATGTTAGGCTACCAAGCCCCCCCGCAACGCCCTAAGCCGAGGTTCGAGTCCCGTCCGGGGACGCCCTTAGGCTCGTTGTGTAAATATTAAGGCTGAGAGCCATCTGCGCTCGCCACTTGCCCGGTGAAGCTGTAAAGGCCATCTGCGGCCAACAGCAGTAGTCAGTTCGAAAAAAAAAACCGCTGCTCAATTTTGGTTACGTAAATACTCGTATTGATACTCTAAAGATAAGGTTCAAGCAGTTATGCAACGATGTATGAAGGAAACAGGAAACAACTTAGATTACATTTGAAGCTAAATAATAGGGAGTTGTTATACCAGTTTTATTATAATAATTACATATCAATCATACCATAATTTAAAACTGTAATAATTCCGCAAGTTTGCTAACACTTTGTTATTTTCCTTATGATGGTTATTTAAGGAAGTTAAAGAGGCCACCAAGACAATAGATATCGTAAGAACGTGACTTTTGTAAACTATATAAAATATGTAGTTTTCTGTTGTTGTTGTTTACTTAAATTATGTGCATTATAATTGTTTGCGTATTTATACGTGACACAAATATCAATAGAATAAACTCTACAGTGTGAATTTTGAATAATTGGTATCCATTCGACCTATTGTACTCATATTATGGAAACAAATGCCGTATAGATTTTCATAAAAGTTTTACAAAATAAATGAATAAATTATCGCATTGCATTAAGCAAGTAGCTCGTACTACTCGACCGCGCCTGCGCCACATTATATTTAAGATCAATTTTTTGGTATCTCAATCTTACCTAATCTTAGTGCTTCTTTTGGTATACATACATATGTTACGTGCTGAAGGGTGAGACATTAGTGAAATAAATGGAATCATGGAGCCTCAGTTTATCGACTGCGCCGTATTTCTGTTTTTCGGGATCGCGAGTGATGGTTGGGTTTTTTAATTAAAAATGTAATAATACACAACAAAATCAAACTTAATTTCGACTATCTCATTTGTAGGTATATAGGGATCTGCCCGACACATTGTAGTTGATTTATCTTCAGTTTCACATGACACTTTATAGGGTTGCGTTTATTTGATCAAGATGTGTACCAGTCTATCTTTTTCCCTAAATATCTGCAATAGAAGAGAGGGCTGTCAATTTTTTTTATGGTGATGTTTTAATTATGACCAAAAGTGGAAAAAAAAGGAAAAAAGCAGAAGCCTGTTATTTATAGATTCATAATAGATCATGTCTGGGGGACTTGTGATTTAGTTCACAAATTAAAACAGGCGACTTTTGCCATTAACCATCTCGTAGACAGTCAGTTGTTTAGTAACCAGTTTGTTTTATTTAATATATATGAAAGAATATATTATTTTAATCATATCACAAACCAAAATAATTTAAACCCCCAGCACGCGTAACTTGTAACTATGAATTGTGTTTTGGATAGAATATTAGATTTCAATATTTATATTTGTGCGCAGAATATTCAATTAAATTTGGTACGCAGACAGATTACTATCTTTATATATTCAAAAGAAATTGATAAAACACTACATGGTAATCCATAAATAGCATACACAGCGTACCGGTCTAAAGATATCCGATATCTTTATTTTTATGTCCAAAAAAAATTGTGGAATAAATCTATATCTCCACCATTTCGGACCAAATTATTGCTACGATTTATTTACCATTATAAATCCTTCTCCTATTAATATTTCAGGGGCGTAATCTGTCGACTATGGTTCGCTGTAATAAATAAAAGTGACGATCGGAAAATCTTGCGTAAAATAGAAGGGGGCGACGTCACCAATGTTCCATTTCTCACAAGAAGTCCAGTCCAACAGTGGTCAGCTATGAATAGAATAGAAGAGAAGACTGCCCTTATGTTGAGTAGCTGGTATCACATATTCAGCAATATGAAAGCGTATTGTGCCTGAAGCGACTAAACGCTACATCTTACCAGAGTTTAATTAATACTTTAACTAAGCGTATAGTTAATTCCTTATTTCTATGCATACAATGATGGCAGCCCTCACTCCCATTGTATGCCATGGGAAACGCTGAGGGAACACATGGGAAGGTGAACTTGTCATACATCCAAGGCATCATTATCGACGTAACTGTACGCCTGTTCAACGAACTACCGACTTAATTATGCTGGGAATGCGTTAATTGTTGTGTTGTGAAGACACAAAACTTGACGCTGGTCAGCAGATTTAATAAAATTTTAAATTGATTTGAATGTGACTCATACCTGTTATAAATGGGAAAGTGGGTATGTTTGTCCGTCTATCACGGCAAAACGGAAAGACGAATAGACGTTTTTTTAAGTGAAGATAGTTGAAGGGAATGAGAGTGACACAAAAGGCTACATTCCTAAAAGGGGGGGGCAGTTTTTATGAAGCAAGCAACAATTTTTAAGTTGGAACGCTAAAAATTGGAAGGCAGACTATTCGTCACTGCTAAAAAAATCTTGCATTAATTCTTTTTCCGTAATTGACCCCCAAATCTTGGAAGGAGGTGAAGAAATTTCATATAGGGCTATTCGCAGTTTTTAATGGAAAAATCTACAGAAAGACGTAATATATCTAAAGCAGCTTAAAATTATGTTCTGTTTTCATAACCAGGAAAGGGAACCGTGTTACCTTGAATAAAACGGGCTGCGAAGTCGCGGGCCATAGCTAGTATATATAAACGAAGGCATTCCTTTAATAAAGTGTTTGTTAATTGTTGTTTACCCAGTTTTGTGGACGTGCATAACTACTCAAATAACCCAATAAAGTCCTAATCCATACTACAGGCTTTCCACACAGTTTGACAATAGGAAATGGGCAGTTACCCACCATTGAATCGGTGAGTGCTAACGACTAAAATATATTTTCGATCACTCAACGGTGATGGATATGTGCAACAGTTGTTTAAGTTAAGAACGCGATTGTCAACCGATCGCATTAGCCACTATGCCATCGAGACATCAAGCACTCATAATAGCACTGCATTTTTATAGCACCGACTACATTCTAACGACATTCTCGGCAACCGACGCATATGGTGTCGCGCAAAAATAACAGTACAATTAAAATATTTCTGAATTGTTAACCTATCTTTACCCGCGCGAAAATAATAGAAAATATTTTGTTAGTAAAAACAATAGTCACACTTTGGCAAAGTACCTTAAACGATGAATGACATAGTACCTAAATGTAAGTTGGTGCATCTTTCAACATGTACCCAATTATATATAGCAATATGTCGTAACAAATTGAATTTATCCTTTAAGTCTGATATTAACTTGCAAGTCCTGGTATATTAAAAAAAAAACGTTTATTTGTTTTTAAAACAATTACAAATGTATTCCGTTAGAGCCTTTTTTCGAGCTAATACTTAGTATTATGGTATAAGGTGGCTGGATGGCAGACAGTTCAGTTTAACGAACCGTTGAGAGCAGACGCGCGACGCCTTTGCTCGATCAACGACCGTGACGACGACCTTTAAACTTTTATTTTTAAAACAATTAAACCTGCCCACGCCTCCATGATACTGGCTGAATACAAGCACATACAAGGCAGTGGTAGCTGAAACTTCGCGTGTATTGCCGCGTCTTTTTTAAGCGGGAATTTAAAGATGATTTTACTATCTATGATCAGTTGTTAGTTTTGCAAAGATAAAGTTAAAATGAGCTCGTTATCTGCAAGGCTATATTTGATGTTCGTTGTTTCACGTGAGCCAAAGTGTTTGTTTTGTGGTGTGATAGTGTAGTGTCGTGTCGATTTCTTCGGTTTGCGGTTACGGTTTGAAAATTAGATATTATGGTAATAATACTTTTGATGTTATTCTTAAAGTATGCTCATACATTAATGTTAGTATTAATTACAGTGAGCATAAATAATTATATCTTTTAAATTTAATGAAACCTTGCTTCCAACTATGAAGACCTAAGTTAACCTTATCTGCTTTCTTCTCACAACGGAGAAACTTAAGGCAGATTGTCTAGGCCTCCTGCTCTTACCAACGTTTGGAGTCCCAATCTAGGACGACCTATGTTCTCTTTACATTTAGTTAATGCTAAGAGGTATTTTTTACTAGGAACAACGGCGAAAGACCATTAGAAAAGATAAAAAAAAATAAAAATACAAATATGCGTTGTTCAATAAATCTTGCAAATACTTTTGAGTCATTTAAACAAATCCTCATAAATTATTTTTGAAATCGAAAGTTTGGACCACTGTTTTGGGCGGTCGATATCTACCGAGAAGAATGAGGCAAGAAAACTTTAGAAGGGTTAAGCAAGCGTTTAACCGCTTATTAATCCGTTAACTGCCAGAAAACCAGACACAATGGAAAATCTATTGTTTGCGACGCGTGTCTAGCGGTCAAAGGGTTAATTTTCACTACATGCGGCACTTCAAAGTGCTCCTCAGAAAGTATTCTCAAGCATATTACTAGAGCCGTAGCGCCCCTTGGCATTATGGCAACTGTCTGTAGACGTATTGTCTTATATTATTCTACTGATTTCAAGAAAAGGACAGGCACAATCCTCCAGCTGCTTACTTGTGACTCTTTTAAAGTCATAATATTCGGTGTTTTTAATATCTGGCTCATCCTTCAAAATAAACAGGTTTGCCGTAAGCATTATACGCAGACGTATTTATAGGAACACGAATTAAAAAATATAGAGATGTATAATATTTTTTTATAATTTTGTTAATGTGTCAAAAATCAGCGCCTTCACATAATTGTCTTGGCAGTATCTGAGGATGAGCGACCATTTTGTTAGCATAAGTTATTTTTTTAAGGACCAACTTTTCTGTGATATATGCACCAAATCAATATTTTTTATTTTAGTGTTACACTGCCAATACATTATCTACTCATAAAGTTACTAATTGTTTCATTTCGCACATGCAATACTAAGGGCACCTTGAGATAGTTTACTTAACAAATATTTAACTGCACTGCGTCAAAGTGCTGACAAAACGTAGCAGCACCATATGCATGGCATCTGTACGTATATAAAAAAATTAAAGAAGATATTGGCACTGTCTAGCTTTATTGAACTATAAACTTTTAAAAAGTATTGCTTTCTTCAACCCGTTAACAACATCTAAGACATACTTTCCTAATCCGATCAAATAATACCATTCACTAAAGTGGCCATGCAATTTCCATTCACGCTTTAACAAGTCCGCGGTTGGTAACGTGTTAAGATTCGAGACTACATTGTGTGCAAATTGTTTGCCTTGGATAATCTGAAATACATTATCGATGATAAACCCGCGTAGGCACTCAAGAGAAATCATACTCTTACAAGGAAGAAACCTTAACCATTGTTCGTACTCGGCTCGGAGAGAATTGTCATAGAATGAGTATCAGCTCAACATTTTACTCCTAGATATTGTCACTTCTGGTACTGTATTTTTGTCACGTAAAACATTCACACTTTTTAATATTACTACAGATGATATTACACTATTAGCCGAGAGTATATAAATGATGATTTATATACTCTCGGAATGATTCATATTTACTTCATCAAAATAGCTTAAAATAGGCATTTCAGACTTTAAGCAGCAATATCTACTCGTAGTAGGTAAAAATATTGTTAATATGTTTTGTCCAACACTAGTCAAAGTATGACAAAGCTAACTAACGTGATCGAAATAATTTCTAGAGGAAAGCTAACAGGAGTATATGGTTTGAGCAGTACTTGGCAAGTTTCATCAAGACTACGTTTTTGATGCCGCAATGATTAACAAGACGCCTTTGATTACACATGCAACTGAGACAGAGATCCTGACCGCGGTATTAATTTTATTGAAATTGTAATTTATTGGAATGGATATATATATATATATATATATATATATATATATATATATATGAGATAGTGAGTATACTAAAGTAACCGACATAGTTTGCCGGATAAGCAGAGATATAGGTATCTGATGCTGAGACTAGTAGGGTCCGATACGGGGAAATCATTCGGACAGGCCCTCTTTAGCTGTGGAATTAAGGCTTAAGAATTTCAAATTAAAGCTGTGATTATGATAATGATGATCTAATGTTTACTAGCTAAAATTTAACATGCCGCAATATAAAGATGATTACTACAAGTAAAAGTATATTACGGTTTAATAACATTAATACCACCCAGGCAGCTCCTGGGATTGTCCCGCAGGAACATGGCATTTCTTACAATTACATTCGAGACAGGTGCATTTACAAGTCATACAAGTCGTACGCAAAAAACATACCTACATTCGATTTTCAAAATACGTTATATCGTTTCATTAAATACTGCCATATGAATGCGGATCCAGTTAGCTTTATTTTACTGAGTGGCACTAGTAATATATCTTAAAAACCACAAAAATAGTACAAACGATGTAGTCAATAAACGCTTTTATTGTTTTAGTAACGCGGCGCTCAAAAACTCTGCCATTGCAACACCATCTGCCATAATCAAAGTCACTTATCAAACCATCTTATTCTCACGGATGCAGTCCCATGAACATCAAATAATTTTTCGTTTTTTGTTACAGTGCCACCAATGTAGCCACGATGCAGACTGCACGTGAATCTAGCAGACAAAAAAGATGTAACAAAAGACGCAACTCCAGAAAGAAATCTTTATCACCGTCAGACTTGAAGTGTGTGCGAGACACGAAAACTGATGGCAAGTTGGGCAGGCGGTCTCTGTCCGAGGGGTCAGTGAAATTGAAACATAGAAAGAGCAATATACGCAGAACTTTGACCCATCCGTTCACGTGTTCAGACGATATTAGGGATGTGACGATGATCGGTGTGTTCAATAGGGATGTCAAAGTGGTTTTGCCAGCGGAGAGTGATGAATCTAACCTGCCTCCGACTAGCAGTGACAGGGACACGGAGGATGACGGAAGAGCTCTCAGGCCGATGCCGTATAGGCCTCGGTGGATTCGGGAAGCGAAGTGGACTCTTTGGTTTCAACTGTTGTTAGAAGAGCTTCGGCAAGACGACGCAGAACGCCAACGAACCCAGGTGAGGTTTTTTTTATATAACGAGATAGTAAAAAATATTGTTAAGGGTTACTCAGCAATGATGTAGATTGTGCATGGCCTTTATGTCATTTACGTGAAAATTTAAAATTCAGATATGACGTTAAACGTTGTTACGTCATTTTATAGATATGGTACGTATTTATGTATGTATATTATTTAACCAATGTAAGATTTCTTTGATAAATTGACGGCCGATATGGTGTTTTTTGTGGAAAATTCGGCTATTATAGCAATTGTTCAATTTCCAGGCAATACAAAAATGTGTGTGCATGATCTCTATTTGTTTTGGTCTGGGAGTTGCTTCTACTTGCAATATTTATTTGTCAATAAAATTATGTACGTGTGTTTATTCATTGTTTGCACACATGGCGTTGTAATTGTCTTAAGACTTTTCATTAGTCAATATTAAATGTAAATAAAAAATATTTTGAAGACCATTATTCTTCGTGTCATCTTCAGAAAAATTTATCTCGTATATTATGTAATATATACTTAATTTTAAACAAAAAATTAAATACTTCCAAATTACAAATTGCAGTTATTTAAAAGTTAAACTGAAATGGCAGACATTTCCTCAGTTGTTTACTCCATTAAATTGGTACTACTAAAACTGACTACCTTCCCAGTACTGAGGGCCTTATTTGGAAGAACAGTTAGATGAGTTAAGTAGGTGGCTGCGACCATACGAGGATCAGTTAGAACGGTTTGCGACAGTTGTTTAGCCACTGACGTCACTACGAAAATGGCGACGTAATTTGAAGTCTTCACTTTTAAAACAAATAGAATAAAAAATAATATACACATATAAAGTGCAGTACTTTTTTAAGTTTGTCAATTTGAAGCACATTATATAGTACTACATAATATATTCCTAAGATCATGTAGTTTATGATCGAAGTTATACCCATTCAAACTATGTAGATATAATTTGAAAAAAAAAAACACGTTGGAAATGCTGGAAATAAATATAATACTCAATGCAAATAAGAGTTATATGTCATTAAATTAATATTATGCCACTAAGGTTCAAAGGGTAATTAGTTTGCAATGAACAAACCGGTATGACTGGTTTAAAAGCCGTTAATCCAATGCAATGCGTTGGGAGGAAATAATCTATGGATTAGAAAAAGCCATGTACCAACATAGAAGTTCGAGTAGAACAGTAATGGCACCGCGTGGTGGGTAAACGCGGTGGGATCTCCCTATGGCTTTGCTGTGTGGGAACACTGGGAAGGCCTGTTCCCCTCGGAGAACAAGACTTTCTCCGATCTGTGCCCTGAAACCGGATTCTATGACTGATGATGATACTATATTAATTTTTTATTTATGAAACGCTTTTTATATGTACCATTATGAATAATTGGCAAATTAGTAGTTTTATGACCTATATATTAAAAAGCTAGAATCTTAGGACTATCAACTGTAACGCCGACTTTTAATAAGTAATTTAACATAATAATTTTACATACACAATTCATAGATTTCTCAGAAAACGTAGGTACGTATGCAAATACAACATTAACTAAATTAATTCTGACATGGTCTAAAAAAAAGTATTCAAGATTTTAACCAACTCATCGAACTTAGCATAGCTTTTGCAGAGACATCTACAGAATTTGTGTGTAAACAGTGCACTTAGCATAGCACAATATAAGCCGCGCAGAGTGCAGACTCAGTTGATATTTTTTTAGGAAACTAGATGGCGCTACATGTAGAAACACATGCCTGGATTATAGAAGTTAAATAGTTGTGAACTACAAGTTTTGCAATAATTGTGCACTCAAAATCATCCAACATAATATTTTCATATTTTTATAGGGTTTCGCAATAATAAATTAATAGATTCAGATTTTGTCGGTACGCAAAAGACATATTATATAATTCTATATCTTTAAACTTACAAGAGACCAACGATTCAGTGCCTTGACCTTACAGCAGCTGAACCAAGGTTTGCGATTGCTTCTCGCAACGCCTGACCACTTACCTACTGACTGTGCAGTACCTTCCGCTGTTTCCGAGCTATTGTTAGTAAAAAACCTACGCGGGTCATTATATTCAGATCCAAACTATATTTGAAGTAAAATCTCGTATATATTAAGAACACTAAAATGCTTCCCTTAGGGAGAAGAAATCTATGTACAATAGAAATTATTAAGTTATAAAACGGCTGTCACACGTGAGGATATTGAATATAATATGTTAGTTCCCCGTTCAATGTATATTATTTTTATCCATAGAAATATTATGCCAATTTTGTGTAATTACACGTGATTATTTTCGTATAGACGTTATTATCCGGTAAAGTGGGACCACTTCACCAAATGATAACAGATGAAAGTCAAGAGTAATGACAATAGCTGTAATAAAGCATGTGGATTATATGAAGCACGAAGGCGGATCGTCGACAACAGTTACTCGTACCTACAGCATAATTGTTGTAAGTTGATATACTTCTGAAATGTTCCGTATTTAAGTAACAATTTATATACACTTGAAATTGGTTTTGACATTTAATATAAAACTAGAAATCTGAATAAGTTGCAGATATACTGTACTCGCACAAAAATATCAATTCCCCTAGTTTTAAAAAGCCAATTTCATGATTCCCACAGAGGATTGGTCATTAAAATTAGAAATAAATTCCATTAAAATATGCACAATGTTACATTTCAAGTTCTATATATCAATATAAATAAAGTTATTAATGAGATTTAACTAAGACATTTTTAATAAATAATTTCTTTTGCACATGCGAGAGGCCTAAATAACCTTCTGTAATTACGGATCTCCAAAAAAGATAATTCTTTCAAGTAACAAAAACTCTAGATTTTGTCTTTTGTGTGTCGAGTGTATGTCGGTGACACGACAATCGAGTAAGTACTGTTATTGAGGCGGCATAGTAGCGTAGTACGAATACGACCAAAGCGCGAATGAGTTGTCGCAATGAATGAAAAGTGATCAATAGAATTAGCATACTCGTGATTTCACATAAGTTTTCCCACTACTGCCATTGGTTATTCATTTCGCATTATTGTCTACTCGTATTCCTTTTTATCAAATATGCTAATAAATTATGTAACAGATGCAAATACGAGGTGTACACCTTTTTATCGTGAAAAAGTCGCCGGAGTAGTATATAAACGGAGGACAGTGTTACCTGTCCTAATATTGGATTAAATATGTCCAATGGTAAAACACCCTGCCTCAATTACGTTATCAAGGTATACACAATGATTGACACATAAATACATCTCATCTGTCATGGTCAGGCGAATCACTTACTATCAGGTGATCGTACAGCGAATCCTGTTCACTTCGTAACATAAAAAAATTAATATCATCAGATTGATTTTAGTCAACTCAACTACTTAACTCTCAAACGTACAGAGTATACTTACCAGGGTGGTTACCGCCATCTCTTAAAACATTATAACAATAATGAAACGTCAGCATTTTTGTACTAGAAAAGGCGATTATACTGTTTGAAGAGATTTTAGTAAGCCCCCATCATATATAAGGTCATATAACTAAATTTTACGAATCTAAAATATTTATTTCAAATTAGTATGCTAAACACAAGCCTATAAGGTGCTGTCATTCACAAATCTGTTTCATAAGGAAACAGCGTCCTGTCATCCATACTCTACGGCAATAAAACTTAATGTCAGCTGCGTGATGTAACCCGTTTACATCTTACAGTTAAGTAAGACATTGTACTGACGCCACGGCGGAGCTTATTCTAAGGCATTTAGAGCTAAAAAGTAACAACTAATTTAGTGAAAAACTTGTAGACATTAAACCATGTCTTCATCTGTAAGAACTTTCAAATTGTTCTCATTAATAACAAAGTAATATAAAAGAAAGCATATAGACGATCGAATTGAGTAGCCTCCTTTTTTGAAGTCGGTTAAAAATAAGCCATTTTAAAAATTGCATCGCAGTCGCGACTGTAAAGCCATATTCGTTTTCGCCATTTTGCGACATTCAACCAAGTTCTACACGTCCAACGTCTAACGCGACCTTTCGCAAGTTGTCGGCATATCAGGTCGAAGCCCATATCACACTATATTTGCCAAGAAATCAGTCCATTTCAGATAGTACTGCTACATTTCGCCCCATTGTCTCTTTAACTTGCTGATCTGGCGTGCTATGACATATATTACGGTCACTTTAGTTTCCGCATGTACACCATCATGTTACATTTCAATATGTTTTCCTTAAAAAAAACACGCAAATCTCACTTAATTTACAAAAAATAAAGACATAGTTCGTGTATTTTAGTATCAGTTGAATGGATTCTTGTTGCCATACAAAAGACTTCAACGAGGATGATGCTACTCGAATTCATAGATCGATAAAAGTTTGAATATGCAAGTACTTAATCTAATATTGAAAACGAAGTTGCAAAAAGTGACTATCGAATTCTTGCAGACTTTTATCAAAAATCCAACTTTTTACAAACCGGTGGTAGGGTCATAATAGTCATAAATTATATAAATATAATAAATTAACGATTCTAGTGTTTGTGAAAGATTTCTTTGAATAATGAAATTTTTAATTTGAAAACAGCAAATTTTTTGTATATAGATAAGTTAATAAGTTTGGTATTCTATTAATAAGTACTTCCTTTTAATGTCCGTAAAATAAGGGTTAATCAAAGTTTACAAAATTGTTGTTAAGGCAACTTACAAAAAGAACAGAAATTGAACCAAAAACATTTCATGTTAAATATTGCCAAGACGACCACGTAACGTTTGCCTTGTGAAAAAGATATCAAATGTCATAGCTAAGTTTCTTAATCTACAAGGCCTAACTTTACCGACCCTTACTTCAACTAATTCTACTTATCACTAAATATGCTTGGCTTGGCTGTTTCGTTACTGACTTCAGATCATAAACTCAATATTCGCATCACCTCCACAACACGGTAGCGAAACGGCGAAGCTATACTAATTTCATCCTCACCACCTACATGAATGGAAGTCCTTGACAGTACGTTTTTGTCGTAATTTCTTGCCTCGGACGACAAAACTGTGGAATCAGCTACCATCTGACATATTCCCTGAGCGATGCAAACTGGCGTCCTTCAAGAAAGAGTGTATTTCCACATAAAAGGCCGGCAACGCATTTCTTTGCCCTTTGGTATTGCAAGTGTACATGGGCGGCTCTTCTGATGGTAAATGACGGCGCCATTTACCATCAGAAGAGCCGTCTGCTCGTTTGCCCGATATAACAAAACAAATACATATTTACTGATATGTAAAATTTGTTGAAGTCAGGGATGGTTAGGCCGTGTAGATTCAGAGCTTGGTTCTACATGAGAGCTGATATATTTCCACAGGGCATACCTGTGGTCGCCTTGGCAACATTTTACAAGAATTCATTTGTATTTTTTCGCGATCATCAAGTTCTACACATGATATCATGAACAGGCTATGTTCTCGAATAAATCAAGTAAAAGCAATTGAAGTTTTGAATGAAAGCCGTATTATTTTATGAGTTTTCTAAAACTTCAATTTAGATATTCTATAATAGCTGATAGTTGCTCTATATTTTTTTGTATATTGATAAAAGTAGTTTTTGTCTCGTACTGTGGTGAAAACATCGGCAATGCGTAGTATACAGCATGATTGATAATTAACCTTAATCTTCAATTATAGCATAGGAATATCACCATTTCATTCTGTGTGCCGATGATCATGTGTAAAACATGATCATCGCTTATCATTAGATATCGATGATTTTCAAATATTTTTATGTTTTATAAAAGTGACAATTTAGATATGCTATGTTTGGAGTTTTTACCATTGTACAAAACAAACTACTTTTATTCATTAATTGCAAAATTATGAACAACAATACATTATATAGCAGTCAAAATTATATTATTGTTATGACCTCGAATCGTCTACAAGAATTAATTCGTACCAACGTTTTGAGCTTGTAAAAAATTAGACGTTTAAATAAAAAACATTAATAGTTTAGGTAGGTACCTAACTATTAATGGTTTTTATTTTAAAGGAGGTTTATTAAAATAATTTTGTTATGAAAATAGTGATTGGTTGATCGACAGATATTTTAAACGTTACTCGAGCCAATCTCCCCATAGCTAGGCTGATAATTATAGTTCTTCACATTATGTGACACCCATTTGGTGTTTCGGTTGTAACGTCGACTGCAACACCAAGGGTTCTGGTCGATCCCCGGGCAGTACAACCATTTGTGGGCGTGAACATGTCTGTTTCTAATGGTCTGGGTGTTTTCTATGTGTAATATGTATATATTACAATAAAAAATGTATATAAGTTTGTTTATCTGTTGTTTAGTACCCATAATACAGGCTTCACTTCTAAATTGCGCTGTGTGAATTTATTTATTTATTATACGGAAAAAATATACAATTATTTCAAAATATCGAAGGACATATTTGACGACCCGTGTGGTGTACTTAGTTGAAACGTCGGCTGTTACACCATGGGTTCATTTGTGTACATAAACATATCTGCCTGTATTGGTCTGGATGTTTATATTTATAATATGTATGCATTCAAAAAAAATATAAGTATGTAATACCCATATTACATGCTAAATGCTTAGTTTGGGACTAGATGGTGATGTGTGAATGTCAGTGGATATTTATCTATTTTATTTCTTTTCATAATTAGACACCCTAAACCGATATGGACATGGTTTCCAAACAGAGTACTGTTGGCCTTGTGGCTACGCTCGCACGCCTCCTACGCCTCACAAGAGTGCCTACAAACCAAACATTTACTCTTGGTTCGTTCTATATACACAACTGTTTCATTTGCGTTACCCTTACTGTTTGGTCTAGTTCGCCACTGCAAGTTCATTGTTCTTAATTCAAATACATAAACGTCGTAAAGGCGGCGGGCTTTACGCAGTTTTTGTGTTTCCGGCCGCAACCCTAGGGCCTGTTGTATTCTGGTGCGTCGCTTATGCTCTTGTGTGTGTGGAGAAGCGTTTTGTTGTTGGCGTTGAGACTCGAGGTGAGTCACGCTGTCGGCTGCTAGTTGTTGTTTATCGATGTTTTTAAAGCTTGTCGATGGTCTGTTTCCAAGATTAAAACTTGTTATTTGTGAACCCACATTTGATGTATATGAAGCTTTGCAAAAATGCTTTATTCACATAAATCTTTAAATTTTACTTAAGAAAATGAAATTATTTTTAATGATCCTACCACCGGTTGGGAGAGAGTTGATATCTACCGAGAAGACTCCGACAGAAACTCGTTATTCTTTTCAAAAAATGGGTTATACATACATAGTTCTCATATTACGAATATGTCTAATTTATACGCATTTACTGATAGATTTACACAGCTGTCATAATGTGTAATTTATATAATATTAATTACGTTCTTTTTCTATGGAACACAATGCGTGCAAACTATGACCAAATAATGTTATCGGCTCAAGTCGTGTAACCTGTCATATTATCTTGTTTTAAGACAGGTACTTTTACTTACGACAAACGGGTATATCATAAACCAGGTAAAGCGTCTTGATATTTTTGCCGCCTTAGTAATTTAGCTTTTGATAGAGTTCCAGGCGGATGAAACAGGTAGTGAAATCACTAGACACTGATCGTCCATGTTAGCACTGTGTGGATCTGTGACTGCGTTGTTTAACTACAGTTGCCACTTCGACCGGTGAATTGTCTGTTAATTATTACGTAAAAACCACGGTCGACAGCGTAAACAATCGATGTGATCGCATCACTAAGCCGAAGCGCAACAGTCGGCCGGCTCCGCGCACATCCGCTTGCGAGTTCTGCCCCGCGCACTGCCTCGCTCGGTACCCCAACTTTATTGGCCGAAACCGCACACCTGCGACCGCTGAAACCTTTAAAATAACTTGTGTATAACTTACAACTGCGCATATTTTTAAATTAAAACAGTGTTGATATATTCGTTTGCCAGTATAATTTTGATTAGTGTTAAAAAGTGCCAAAATTAAAAACAATTGTCGAAGTGTGTTTTGTGTGCTCAAAATATAAAAGTGTTGTTCTAATAAACTTATCATATTAGTGGTACTTGAATTGTTAAAAAAGAAAATTTTACTGTAAAAATAGCAGTTTGAAATACAATAACCAAATAGTGCTATGTGTGTAAATTATAAGCTGGTTTCACGAAGCCGTACGAGGTAGAAGAGTATCGGCTTTGCTAAAAAGTGAGTATTAAATGTCGCTACGTAATTGGATTAAAAAGATAATACCACATCATATTACTCCACACAACTTCTAATATGTATTATTTGGCAGTGACGTAATAAAAAGTTTTTATGTTTACTTTTTGCGTTATATCTTTGTAGTCTACTGTATCCGTAGTGTTTCTATACTTTAAGGCTAGGAAGTTAGCAACTATCGCATTTGTCAGCAACGGATCATTATTATACTATAAGGACCCACTGTAGGCCACAGGCCCACCCGCACAGCATAGCTATGAGAAAATTGGACCGTAACCCACCTCGCTGCGGCCCAGTGCTGAATGGTGGATCCTACGATTGTAGCCGAGACTGACGGCTTTACCTATCCTCCCAAGCACGGAGTCATCATCCTTTTCTGACAATCAGGTGATTCAGACTGGGAAAAACACATAGAGTAATGTTTCCCTGCAGGATTCGAATGACTACCATATCATCAGCGATCTAAACCGAACGCTCTGCCCACTAGACCATGGAGACAGACCACGAATATTGGATGGACCGAAAAATATTATTTTGAGTCACTTTTGCAAGGCGTGCCTTGCGCACGTGGCATTCGGACCTGTCTACTATCTTAAGGTGGAACTTGTTACAGTCATCTCTTCATACCTGCTTGAGAAAGCCTTTGTCATGCGTATAACAGTTGTGTAGCAAGGCGTGGGCGACGAGGGCCAGAGGGGTCTCGCACCCAAAGGGGCTTGCTCGAACTCACATGGGATGAATGATGCAGTAACAATAACAACATAGCCTTTTAGTTGTCTCCGTCAAATGAAAAAGAGCGGCACTTCTGGGTAAAACATACTGTCAAAGGGCCTCGCTAAGGTTGACCTCGCTACGCCACACTGTGTGTAAAGCATTGAGTTAAATATACTTATATCAATGGTATAAAGTCCCAATGGGTATTATAGGCTGGTTACTTACCTGACTGAATAGATATTTAACTTTATCCCCCTTCAAGGATAAAGTCTTTTTAGTACATTCTTACAGTAGTTATTCGATCTAGTTACCTTCAAAACTTGTATATTTTTCAAATCTATGTCTAAGAACATCATCGGTCAATGCCCTTCGCAAGGTTTTCCGTTTCCAAATTATTGTTCCTTGGCCTGGTCAGTCAACCCAATGGTGCTCATTACAGCCAACGACGCGTATCTGACACTTAGGAAGCGCGGAAAAAAGCACGTAGAGTCTTTGATAGTCTAAGATATAAAGTCGGAAGTCCGAATAATACAAAGTCAAACTTGTGTATATCAAACACTATATTCTTAAACAGTCTAAATATCTAAAAAATAATTTACTAAATTCTATATTGGTAAATTTCAAGTAAAAGGTTTAATACGATAACAGTCGTATTGAGATAAATTATTTTATATGAAGAAAACGGTTAGCCACGACTACCACGTTACATAAAATAGAATGAATTGAAACCGTATAACTTATTTTTTTCTCGTAATAAAAAAGCTTTTTTGTAACAGTCAGTTAATCTTACACATTAAAAGAACTAATGATTGTTAGATTAAAGAACTTTATCGTATTTTTTACTCTTAAAAATACAAGTAAAAGAAATACTGTTATTTATGTAAAATAAATATTTATACATAAATAACAAGTGAATGAAATGTACAAATTTGTTCATATATGATATTGGGATTGATATAGGTACGTACCTGCATTTATTTATCTTTCTATTATCATAATTTCTAATATCACCTGATAGAGCAGTGGCATTATGATGTAAATACTGTAACTGCAAGCGTAGCATAGGACGCCCTCTGGCCCGAAGGACCAATGACTTGCAAAAGGTTGTTAATGTAAGCTTGATACCGAAGAAGTTAATTAATTTTCATTAATTAAAAACATGTTTTAAAATTGTGAACTGTGTTCTTGCTGCATTGCGCCTAGTATTTAACATTTATATTTCATGCCAGATTTATTAAATATTGTATTAAATCAATTTTCCGCGGATTGAACGCGATGAAGTAAGAAAATTAGAGACGGTGAGGTCCAGTCGTAGTGTTGAATTTTACCAGTTCTTTGCTTCGCCATGGTTGGCTTATAATGCTTATATAACAATATTTTTTCGGTATTGTAATATTTATACACGAGCAGTGTAGGATGATAACTGTAGGTTTCAACCGTTCAATAAAGCTAAACAGTTTTCTTCTAGATGATAAAGAGTTAAGATATTTCCTACGGACGTAATGAAGCTTCCCGTTTATTCAACTATTCTAACATAGAAATTTAACTCAGCAAATCAAGACACACGGTAAATATATTCCCATCTTTTGTAATTAATAATCCTTGAGTATCAGAATGCATGATTGAAATGACTCGCTATTACCGTAGTAAGGCTGTGTATGTGTCATTATATTGTGTAGGAAGGCGGTAACGAGGACATCGGATTTAATAAACATAGCTGCAAGTGCATATGTACCGCACGCTTTATAATAACATGTAGGCTAATATAAAAGCCCTTATACAGTAAATAAGTAACTTTTTATAATTTACTGTAAACAATAGACTTGTAGTATGGATATTGTATTAAGATGAAATAGAAATGCAGGTGGTGGTTATGACTGGTTCATAAACAAAGACTATGAATGATAGCAAAATTTTAAAATTATAAAGGGTGCCGTGTGGCCTATTTCATATTGCATGGCGTGCACTATCCGAGACTTACACTGCCACTTGTAAAAAGAGTATGAGGTAGCGAATGAAATTATTTTCCCAAAAGTAAACCGTACAAAGTACGCTAGCCGGTCTGCAACTGATGTCAATTGACGACGCTTGTAAATCAAAACTGCTGACATACAATACTCACAATTTAAATATGTCCCTACATTAAAACAAGTTTCGCTCATAGTTTTTCTTTTTTCTAGGACCATTTTTATATAATCGTATCAGCAAAGAAGTCACATTACATAATAAATCAAAAGCCTATGTAAGAGATCCTTTGTGATTATTTTAAGGACTATGACTATGACAGGACTGAAAATATTTAAATATATGGTAATTTATGTAATTTTACTTATAAGTTATGATGTATAAAATTTCATATCTATGAATAATATTTTATGTATTTAGGAACACAATTTCTAGTTAACCATAGAGCAATCATCTTATACACATGAGTAAAATAAATGATAATATCATAACATAAGTATAAAAATCATCAAATATTGTGTAAACAAACAGTAAGAATTCTTATTACAACACATTAAAGCATCCGCAGACCTATTGTGCATCATTATGTATATGTGTGTATCAGTATATGTATGTATAATATAATTATGTGGTAATTCATAAAATTTAATATGTGTATAATATGGTGTAATAAATTTATGCATAGTATTATATATATATGTATTATAATGTAATGCTGTTAGTGTAGTGTGTATATATATATATTTTAAATAATCCTACTCTCATTGGCGCAGAAAAGATTGGCTTCATAGTTAGATTAAGTTAGTTTTATTTTCGTATTTTATTTTATCTACATACTTTG